>JAPPVO010000019.1:48875301-48999452 GCA_030407325.1 Camellia japonica
CCTCCATCCGGAATTGAATTTAGGATATTCTTGAGTGCAAATGAAGCCCCGGGAGTAAAATTTCCAACGGTGGTGGCCTCATAGCTTGATTCCTCTTGTGAAAGAGTTACGCCCGTTTCGGTGAAGCCGCGCAGACTTTTCTCCTTCCCGGATTCATGCTGAACCACTTTTGACCAAACAAAAAGTTGGTTGTCAAAACAATTGCTGGCCTCCCACCCTCCTACAAGCTTCCTAACCATGAAAATAAGGCCTCCACCAAAAATGAACCCAAACCGATGCGAAATGAAGGTTCGGGGGCCGAAACGCGCAGTTCGGGACCCCGAAAACTGACTGTTGGGTACCGGGAGTGGTGTTCGACCACGAAGTCGGTCCCTCGGACCCCAGTGTCCCTCAAAAGGGAGCAAATAAGATGCATGCTAAAAATCAGAGCAATCGGAGATGGTTAGGCGGTCCCGAACCGGCACACGGCCTGACGGCTCCGAAAATCGGGAACCAGGCTCCGAAATGAGCAAATGGCCTACGGCCACGAAATGTAGCCCACGGCCACTGAGGGATGGTCTACGGGACCTCTCCCTCCCTTTAGGAAAAGAAACAGAGAAAACTGAGCCTGGTTCGCAAACCGAGACAAAGTACAGAAAAAACCCGGAAGTCCGGAGGCAAGGCTCATGGCCGCGACTCTGAAACTTCTGAACGAGCGCGATATGCAACATCACCAAGCGCTCAATCGGTGACGTCTGAGTCTTAAGGTCGGTCAAAAATGGGGTGTCTACAGTTGCCCCTCTTTGACAGAACTCGAAAGTCATAAGAATGACAGGAGTGAATGTCAAAGCCCAGAGACGACCCATTTTTGACAAGGCCGAAGACTTAGACAATCAGACAAGATAGACAAAGCTGTGCCCGTAGGCATGCCCGTAGGCAAGGGCAAAATGCAAAATGATATGCAGGGAGATTTTGATAATTGGACTTACACGCTACGTGAAGCCGGTTTGAAAATTGGACTTATACGCTACGCGAAGCCGGTTTGAAGATTGGACTTATACGCTATGCGAAGCCGGTTTGAAGATTGGACTTATACGCTACGCGAAGCCGGTTTGAAGATTGGACTTACACGCTAAGCGAAGCCGGTTTGAAAATTGGACTTACACGCTAAGCGAAGCCGGTTTGAAAATTGAGGATTCATGCAATGCACTGCAATGTAGTGGCTAAGATGCAATGTAATAGCTAAGAGGTAAAGTTACCTTACAGGGGCAATTGGCAATGACTTACCTCGGCAATGTCCTACCTTATGCTGATGTGGGAATCTTCCTCTTCTTCTCAGTTGAACCACAAGTACTACTTTTCTCCCTGACTATGGTTGCAGTTTTCCCTATTCTCCAACAGGGTGACAGACTAGGTTGGATCAGTATCCAGAATTGAGGCGCATACAGATGCTATCTCAATCTATGGGGCTGCCATACAGATTTCAAGCCGAGGATATACCCCTGGGTATTTAAACCAGACTTTAGTCTCGGAAATCCCGAACCTTTGTGTTCTAGGCATGAGCCATTCGAACTCTAGTTTCCACCGTCTCAGTTGGTCTCTTAGGAACTCACCGCTAACACAGGCAGGTGGCTATACCAGACCACCGGAAGTCGTTCGGGCACGACAAACACCAAAGGAATTGCACCTTTAGAGGATTTAAGGTCTCCTAGACCGAACATAAAAACAGATATGATGCAATGGATGTAATAGATGTGATGCAATAGATAATAGAGTGATGCAACAGAGAGTACAATAGATACAAAAAAATAGTGACATACTTCCAACCGCGCTGGACTCGTGAGAGGAGAGAGAACAAAGAAAACCAATCAGGCGCGTTCCACGTAACCTAAGATAAATTCCAGACACGCTGAAAATTGTGTGAGGAAGGGGACACTCAAAACACGCTGATAACCGTGAGAGGAGGTCCAAAAACAGCCCGCCCAGCGCGTCTACAACGCAACCTGGGATAAATTCCAAACACGCTGAAAACGCGTAAGGAAAGGAACACTCTAACTACGCTGAAATCGTGAGAAGAGGTAAACAAAAACAACCCGCCCAGCGCGTCTACAACGCAACCTGGGATAAATTCCAAACACGCTGAAACCGCGTAAGGAAAGGAACACTCTAACCACGCTGAAATCGTGCGAAGAGGAACGGGACACTCAAACCATGCTGAAATCGTGAGAAGAGGTCCGAACAACCGCCCAGGTGCGTACACAACGCAACCTGAGAGAGATTCCAAACACGCTGAAATCGCGTAAGGAAAGAACCAAACTCTAACCACGCTGAAATCGTGAGAAGAGGTAAACAAAAAAACCCGCCCAGCGCGTCTACAACGCAACCTGGGATAAATTCCAAACACGCTGAAACTGCGTAAGGAAAGGAACACTCTAACCACGCTGAAATCGTGAGAAGAGGTCCGAACAACCGCCCAGGTGCGTACACAACGCAACCTGAGAGAGATTCCAAACACGCTGAAATCGCGTAAGGAAAGAACCAAACTCTAACCACGCTGAAATCGTGAGAAGAGGTAAACAAAAACAACCCGCCCAGCGCGTCTACAACGCAACCTGGGATAAATTCCAAACACGCTGAAACCGCGTAAGGAAAGGAACACTCTAACCACGCTGAAATTGTGCGAAGAGGAACGGGACACTCAAACCACGCTGAAATCGTGAGAAGAGGTCCGAACAACAATATTCTGAACACGCAGCTCATAATACAATACTCTGTTTATTCGGCACACAGCTCATAAAGACGAAACTTGCAGAAGTTGAAACACACTCAGATGCTCCAAATTTTCCATCTTTTCTTTTGCTTGGTAGCCCGGAACTTTCATAGCTTCAGATGGGTCCTGGTTTTACTGTTTTCACATGACCTGGGTTGAACCCCGCGGCTTTAACAAATTCTGTTTTGCACAAATGTGGAGAACGACACAGCACTCGGAGCACAAAACGATTTTATTTTTGAAATTGAAAGATGAGTTTTCGACCAGGTATTGAGCCTACGACTGAACGCAGCAAAAAACGACTCAACAAGGAAATAAAAGGCACACAACCTAGACATATCGAGTAACACTCGAAACGACCCGAAACAAAATCAAGATAAAACAAAAACACACGACACTCAGACGTGCACAGGGTGCCTGTTTCACCGGGTAGTGTTTCCCACCCTTTCTTATTTGTGTCTCTCATATCGCTCGGGCACTCAATCTCGATTTTTCTCTCAAAACCCTTTTGCTCACTTTTTCTCACATCGCACATCTCTCTGTTCTTCAATCTCTCATTTTTCATCCCTCCCCTGGGTGGTTGATGGATAAACAACAAGTTGTGGGCTCGTGCCCCTAGCATTCTGCTAGATTCTTCTTCTTCTGCACGCAGCTAGTGAATTCCTCCCACAGAGGGGTTGCGCTACAACTGGGTGTGTAGCAAATCTGCAGCTAGCATCGGTTGATGATGCTTTGCTGGGGAGTTTGGACATGATCAGATCCGTCTAGATGAGGGAGTGGAATACCCTGATCCATTCCAGTTCGTGCTTCGCACTTGGCTTGATACCTCGCTGCTTGGAGGATACGAGAGCCTTCTGCCATTTCTAGCTTCAGTTGTGCCCTCTTCTGGCAGGTAGAGTGCCCTTTTTTTTGGCAAATGCATTGACAACAGGGAAAAGACAGGAAGCCTGACTCAACTGTGCCCCTAGTTCATCATTTCGACCATTTTTTTGTTTTTGGCTTTCTACTAAAACAATTTTGACCAAAAATGAGAGTTAGATTAACATGCTTGTTCAGTTTTTGATTTGAAATCATGCAAGTCAGGCTATGAGCACTGAAAATTTTCCTTTTTTGGGTCCAAGAAATGGTCCAGTTTTGGAAAAGATAGAATGATTTTTCGAGAAAATTAGCCAACCTCAGTAAAAATTCTCAAAAACTATTTTTGCAAACGGCCACTTGCTCAACGAGCATGAAACCTATTCCTGAGATGCGCAACCTCGGATCCAAAGGAAAACTGCCCCGTACTTGAAGAGAGCTGCATGGCAATGGAAAGTTGCCCCTTGTTTGAATGGCACCGCGGCGCATTGAATGGCAACGAAAAGTTGCCCCTTGTTTGAATGGCACCGCAGCGCATTGTAGTCAGTCCTCGGAGCGATGATTGCAACCGTACTCTCGGATACAGAGAAGGCAAGGATGGTCAAAACCATTACATGGACACAATTGAATTTGAATCGTTTTACGGCTGGACTTCAGAATGAAGTTGCCTACGTATCCCAAAGATGGGAATCAAGCCTTACGTAGTTCGGGGGTTAAGGTACACTCGGGTATTTAACCTCTCCTTTTTATGCTCTAACTTTTGCCAAGGCGCCTGTTGCAGGTTTTCGACCTTGCGAGCTTTGTTTTTCTTTCTTTTCTTTTTTTCTATTCTTTTCATTCCTTTTTCTTCTTCTTTTTTGCATTTTTCTTTTCTTTTCTTTTTTTGCATTTTTTGTATCTTTGCATTTTTTTTCTCTTTTTGCATTTTTGTATATATATTTTTCTTGTCTCGCTCTAACTTTTGCCTGGGTCGCCCTTTCGGGTTTTCGACCCAGCGAGCCTCTCAAAGGGTAAAAATGTAACCAGTCCATGCCAAATGGTTCTGAGATTGAAGCCCTCTATATCCAGGAGAGTGGCTGTTGTATTGACTTGCAGAAAGATCCACCTTTGGCTCTTCGAGCACATCGGATATTTTTTGCCCCTAGTTCGAGGGGTGCTTCTGCTCTAGCCTTGCAAGCTTCTTCTGATGAGGTCTGACCTTCTTGATCTGACTTTGGTGCCTCTTGTTCGAGGGCTGCTTCAAATCTGGCCACACAGGCCTTACATCGGGGTCGACCGTTGAACATTCTGAATGCCAGTTCAAGGTTTGAAAGCCAAGGGGGGTCGAGTCTCGAGGCTGAGAGCGATCCTAAGCTGCACAATCTCAAGAGCGATTCCACACATGTCTTTGCAGGACCGCGCAAAACATTTTTTTGAAAGTTTTTAAGAAAGCGACAAATCGCTCGCGCTGAAGACAGTGTAGGATCAATCTGGATCAAAGCAAGGGTCCTTCTCAGTACTCACACTAACAAGCATGATTTCATTCATTAAGGGCTTAGCACGCCTCTCTTTCTCTCAATTTGATCAAAGTTTTGCAAATCCCGAGGAATTCCTCCCTCTTTGTTTTCACTACAGTGTTCAAAAAGGTTTTGAAAAACTTAGGTCAATACAATGGCTTCAAGGCACAAGAGAGCAGGTGGAATGCACTGCCATTTCATTCAAATCCCGGCACAACTAGCACACGGCAGAAACAAATGCGAGAGTATGGAAATCACTGCTGTTTCATTCAAAATCTGTTGGCATAACTGGCTCCCTGGCAGAAACAGACTCAAAACAAAATAAAAAGACAAACACAAAACAAAATGGTGACGTCCGAGGTAACACCCCCGGAATCACCCGACTCCTATACAACATGACTGACTCGATACAACAAGACAGACCCAAAACAAAAGAGACTGACTCAAAACAAAAAGACAGACTCAAAACAAAACAACAAAAATGACCCAATACCTAAGTCAGAAAACACAAAAACTGGTATTTGCACATTGCTCAGAACAGTGCGTGCCATCCACCATATTTGGAGTAAACTGAGCGCTGCCTGCAGGTGGTTCATCCCTCGATCACATCACATTATCCCCCACAAGTTCACTAATCAAGTGCCGATAGACTTTGCAGAGCTTGGCGGGAGGACAACCCCATTGTCAAACAGATCCTGTACTTCATGGCGAAGACGAAAGCAGTTGTCGGTAGTATGGCCAGTTTGCTGATGGTATGCGTAGTACTGGGTAGCATCATGTGTAGCCGGAAGAGGGTTCGGAGAGGTCGAGGCTCAAGGGGTTTGAGATGGCCTTGTCCAACAAGGATTTGGAAAGCTTTGGATAAAGGCATGTGGAGGGCATGGAAGACCCTCTGACCTCGGGTTGGTACTTCTGGGTTTGTGGATTTCTGCTGGGCGCACCAGCAAAGGGATTGGCAGGTGCTGGCCTGGTTTGCTGATCTCTTCCGAGTGGAGGATTATAGCTGAAAGGAACGTTTCTGATACAACGACCCTTCTCCCGGCTTGCCCCTTGATTCAAACTGCCCCTGACTTGAGTGGCGAAAATGCCGTCCACAGTTTTTGCAACAACTGCGAGCACTTGCTCTTTGTTCAATCCCTCGGCTTTCAAAGCCTCAATAGCCAACAGAAGATGCTCATGGGGATCCATGTCCGCCCCTATCTTGTTCTTTCGACTCGCCTTTACCTCGCCAAGGGATTGGCATTCCTCAAATACAGCCCGTTCCAAGACTGGGGAGCCTTTTGACACGAACTCCCTGGTATGAGATGTGGTTGATGACGGAGCCAATGTCCCGGAGGCCAGATTTGTCACAGTTCTTTGAAGATCTTCGATCATTCTCTTCAGCTCAGAAGTAGTGGGCTCACGGGTTTGAGATGATTGGGGTCCAGGTGCATCCATCATGCATAAGTCCATGCTTTCTGGAATGAACACCTCAGGCTTGGGTAGATGGGCTGGGGTAATGTATATGCTGGGGTCGTAGGTGGACGGCAGTATATGGATGAGGTTGAGATGTAGAGGTGATGGGTCAGTACTATCCTGAGGTCCTTTTGGTGGAGCTAGGGTCTCTTCATCAATAAGATCCTGAATCTTATGACGGAGGCGGATGCAACGGTTCGTATCATGACCGTGCTGTTGATGGTAGGCACACAGTATTTAGCTGGGTCATATCTTGGCGGAAGAGGGTTTGGAAGGGGTTGGGGTTCTAGGAGTTCTAGGTGCCCTTCTTCTTGCAACTTTTTCAAAGCTTGGGAGAGACTCATGTAAAGAGGATGGAATTTTTGGGCTTGGGGCCGAGCTGAAGTGGTTGGTTTTTGGTCATTGGAGGAAGTGGTGATAGTGTCTACTTCTGAGCATTTCGCAGCTGTGCTACCATCAGTAGTAGCATTGGAACTGCGAGCAACATTCCTCCTCAAAGGCTCATTATCTTCTGCGAAGATCCCTTGTTTGATGGCATCCTCGATTTGAACCCCCATTTCATGAAGGGCTGGAAAGGTAAACAGAGGTAGAACGACCATTTTTTGCAGCAACTCGCCATGCAGATTCCGAACAATCATCCTGATCTGATCTTTGTCGGAAGGCCTTATAGTCATCATTGAGGCCTTTGCCCTCCATCTCATCACGAACTCTGAGAACCCTCCTTTGGTTCTTGGCGGGTGACTTCGAGATCACGAGTTGTGACCTCGATCTGTGTGTTATAGGAGTATTGAGCAACAAAGGCCTCAGCCAGCTCTTCCCAGTTCTGTTTCACAGAGCTCTCTAATTTTGCATACCAAATTGCGGCTATCCCAGACAGGGTTCGGCCGAATAGTGACAATTTCTGGGCTGTAGTCAAACCCATTGGCCTCAGGATATTAGAAAACAGTTGGAGGTGCACCATTGGGTATTCGGAGCCATCAAATCGATCGATATGCGGCATCTTGAACCGATCCGGTAATGTCACCACTGAGTCCGTATAACCATCCTCTATATCAGGAATAAAGTGGGCCCCCTGAGACTTTTTGAACAATTTCTCAAGCTTGCTCACTTTCAATGTTGTGGGGTCCGTCTCAAACTCAAAGGGGGAGTCTGGTAGGTTGGTGGGTGTTTTAGATAGCTGGGGTAGAACCGGGGGCGGAGCTGGCCCGACTGGAATGTCCGTATCTGCCTGGACATTTGGTGTCTCCTCAGGTATCGGAACCCTTGGTGGAGGAGGAGCTTGATGTGAGGCTGATGCTCCGGCTTGCTGCTCTAGCCTGGCAATTGTCTCTGCCTGTTGGGCTATAATCTCGGCCTGGCTTTTGGCAAATTCCGCTTTTATCAACACTAGTCCAATGTACCCGGGGGATATCGAAGCCTTCTGAAGCTATAGTTCCAGGACTACCCTAGCAAAAGAGAAAACATGCAGCATCTCAGCCTAACTTCACCAAAACAAATACGAGCATAGTGGGATGACTGTGCCTTCTACTGGATTCTGCCCCCAAAATTTTGCCTGCAAACTGTTACCCTCAGGTAAACTGAATCCCAAAATATTGAACTGGTGCCCGCAGGCCTTATGCCCAAAATACTGAATTGGTGCCCGCAGGCCTGATGCCCAAACTCAAAAACTGATGCATGCATTCCCTGTAGAGACGCACTCTAACAAGCACATAAAGATAAGTGAGAGCCAAAACACCCCTATGTTGGGGTAGGGTTTTCCCTGTCCTATTTTGTCAGGAACTAGGGTTTCACTACGCACGCAGCGGCTTCAAACAACCTATAAACGGGTAAGCAACCTGTCCTAGTTTGGAATGGTCACTATGGATCCGAATATGCACTAGGTCGAATGGTCAAAAAGGGTGCCCCGGTAAAACCGGGGTTTGTGTTCCCATGCTGTCAGAGCCCATAGCCGATCAGCCTTATGGTCATGCCTTGACAAGACAAGCCTCCGGCAAATCGTTCGGGAATGGCATATGGCAAACACGGTGTCCTAGGCGCACCAATGCAAATGCAATGCAAAGAAACACACAAGTGTAATCAAAACAAGATATCATGAGTTTGAGTCAAGTTCTCTAAATCCCCAGCGGAGTCGCCAGAAACTGTAGACGTCCCCGAACGCATCCCGGGGGAAAGGGAGTGCGAGTCCCTCCCGCCCGTTCTGGTTCGATATTGAGTCACTACAGTTCGAAGGACTCAAATGTCACGGTTCTTAATCTTGAACCAAAAAGTCCAAATCCGGCAAATCGTTTTGAAAACAGATTTTTTGAAAGAAGTGCCAAACATGGACTGCTTCGCCAGATACAGAGTCGCCACCTAAATGTTTTTTAAATGGGAAATTTAGGAAACCCTGACTCGGTGCCAAAGGCCACGTGTCCGTCATCACCAAAGTTGCCTCGGCTCGGGAACTTGGGTACGATTGGGGAAGGTCACTTCGTGAGCACCCCCGCTCGCCCAGTCAAAGACCGGCCTCTACTAACCATGATATCTTATTTTGAAAACATTGTGAGTTCTTGTTCCGGTTATTAGCCTAGATTTACTATGTGATGCGCACAGCATACAAGGATAGACTGGGTCGCCTGAACTGGAACAAAACATTTCATGTTTGTGTGTTTGAAAATGGTTTGATGGTGCTACCCGCAGGTAGGCTAAGACGTGGATTTGCCACCCTCGGGTGGGCTTAGAAAACATGATTTTGCCACTGTCTAGTGGGCTTAAAACAACATTTGATGAATTGTCCCACTTCAAGTAACCCAACCTCCACCACAGGCATTCAAGGTAGCTAAATCACATAAGCAGTTAGCCTCATGGCAAGTATGCTATTCATGGTAACACTCACACGCATGCAAGGATGCTAAAACATAAAACTCACCGAGTACTCCAAGCCAAAACAGAAAACCGATTAGAAATCATGCATGATCCTAGATACACAGAATTGCCTAATGCAACACATGCAAAGATGCAAACTATAGCAGGCTCGGCTATTCTAAACATGGCATATGGAATGCTACAGCTAACACGTATTCAATTTGGAATTGAAATACAAATGCAGTTTATATGATGCGCCGAGCCCGGTGCGTGCAAGACAGATGAATGATGCAAACATGTTGTCATACTGTATGCTAATCGAAATATGCCCTAATCTAACCATCATAAGCGGGTAAATAAAATGGAAGAAAGACGTGGGGTTGGAAGACATACATCACACTCACCCACACTTATTACAATTATGCCCTCGCGCAGAGGGTCCGAATAAATAATACAGTCCGAATAATACAGTCCAAATAATATACAAATCCCTAATTAATTAACAAATTAACTAAGAAAGACTGTAAACTGGCATGCAAGCTAGGGACTGCCTTGATTCTGCTCCGGATGATGGAATAAAGCATGTTTGGGCTGCTTTGCGCGGAAATCCACTGGGATGCTCCAATTAGCCTCTGTTTGCAATGTTTCTCGAAATGCGTGCCAGACTCTGAAAAGTTGCTGATTCTTCATTTTGCTGCAACAGAGAGCAGGAAAGGGGCATAGCAATGTATTTCACAAATATATGCATGCCTCGATCCTCGTACCACCAATCACGCATCTCGATACATGATGGCCGAGGAGTCGGATTGCACAACTCAATATAGGATGAATGCAGATGACTGCTACAACAAAACCTAACTCCATCATGGGTAATCCGGAGTGTCGGTGACTTGGGAATTGAGACCCGTTCCGTTACTCGGAGTACGGAACGTGCCTCGTTTCCCGTGCTCGGGCTAACTCCTATCCCGAACACGATGCAATATGCATGATATGTATGATGCGACTAAAATACAATCCTAACATACACAATGTTATGGAATGGCATACACGCTACACGAGGTAATACACAACCGGGCAATACACAATGTATGGATGAAATGGCATACGCAATGCAATAATGGGCTTATACTAACATGAGAGAGCCTCAGCCACACTCACATAAGAGGTCGATGGATGAAAATGAAGCGCCTCAAAATACGTGCACACGGGCGCGCAAACCGAGACGATGGCCCTAAGGCATGAAATGGCATGAAATATGATATACAATAAGACCAAAATGAGATGTCTCGAAATGCGTGCCCACGGGCACGCAAACCGAGAAAATGGCATACGGAATGCAACAGGACTATGATGAGATATGCGATGCAATATGGGCTTACACCAACATGAGAGAGCCTCAGCTACACTCACATAAGAGGCCGATAGATGAAAATGAAGCGCCTCGAAATGCGTGCACACGGGCGCGCAAACCGAGGCGATGGCCGTAAGGCATGAAACGACATGGAAATGATATGCAAACATGCAAATGAATTTTGTCACTGAAATGTGGGGGAAAACAGCCCCGAAATGATGGCGAAACGACACCAAATGCAAGGAATGGTCCCGAAATGCGAATTTAGGCACCCGAAGTGGCCTATAGCTATGCAATGCATGCACAATATGGACATGGAATGAAAATACAGTAGCAAGGCAGCCCCAAGACAAGCATTTTGCAGTCATAAAAAGGGCTAAACAGCAAGCACACATAGGATTAAGCAAGAATGCGAAAATGGCCCCGTAAGAGGGGTATTGAAGCAAGTGATACATGCGATGCTCAAACAGCAAAATACCCTTCTACAACACTTATGAGGGACTAAAAATATGAACATTTACAGTAGATGACATCCCCCAAATCAGTATGCAAACATGCCAAAAATGCCATGCAAGATGAGGCTCAAAAGAGGCTATATCATGAGGTAGGCCAAACATTCATCAAACAAGCAAAGACCCTTCATGAAATATGCCAAGAAGGTCAAAATATGACCATTTACAGTTCTGATGATGGCCGAAAACAGAAGCTAGATAAGCTTAAAAAAGCATGCAAAAATGGGGGCCAAAGAGGGGTATAATGGTAGGTATAACATGGAGGCCCCAAACAAGGTTGATCCCTTATACAATATTGTAGAGGGACACAAGATAAGCATACTCACAGTTCATGACATGCTCCAAAAAAATTTACATATAGGCCAAACAAATCACGCAAATTTACGGTAAATAGAAGAGATTATGAAGCAAGTGCAAGATAGGGGGCCCAAACAGGGTTGAGCCCTTCTTCAATGTTGAAGAGAGGCTCAAAATAGGCCCTCTTACAGTTTACATTATGCTCGAAAACAGATCACTCATTGGCTAGAAATTTCATGCAAAATATTGGCATATAAGATGATATTGAAGTAAGTGCCAAATGGAGGGCTCAAACAGGGTTGAGACCTTAAACAAACATGAAGATAGGCTCAAAAGAGTGACCCTTTCAGTTAGGGTCGGAGCCTAAAACAGTGAGCAAATAGGCTTAAGAAATGAAGCAAGAAAATGCTACAAAAGAGGGAAATGGAGACTTACCCTTGTAGACCTTTTCTTTTCTACCTCTTGGCTTGAGGAATGTTGCTTCTAAGCCTCTGAGAACCTCTCCTTGCTGCTGGAAATGGAGTGGTGGTGGGGATGCTTGATAGTGATGAAGAAATGACACCAAACTTGAAGAAAAATGACTTTGGAGCTTGGAAATGGAGAGAAATGGGAGGTAGAAGGTATAGCTCTCTCTCAAATGTGTCTAAAAAATGTCTAACCTTGAGCCAAGAAGCCAAGCCTCTCCTTTATAGAGGAGAGGCATGAAAAATATCTAAGGTACCTCTCTAATCCTCCATACACGTGTATGGAGGATGGTCCAATTGGCAACCAGCTGGCACAGTTGGAATACACTGAGGGAAAGGAAAATGGCCGGCCAGCTTAAAGGGGCAAAAAGGTCATTTCACAAAAAGGGTGGCCGGCCAGCTAGGTTTTCTGGCCGGCCAGCTACTTTTCAGGAGCTGTCGGGAAGAAGACTGGCTGGTGGGTGCTAGGGAAGTCCAAATGTGGCCATTCAAGTGTCCAAATTGAAGCCCCGGAAGTTAGCTTTCCAATGGCGCAAACCTTGCATCAAAATTTTTCCTGTGGAAAACGTTATGCCCGTTTCCGTGAAGCCGCACAAATTTCGGTCCAACCGGAGTGATGCCCTACTTCAATCAACCATATCTCCTCCATCCGGAATTGAATTTAGGAGATTCTTGAGTGAAAAATAAAGCCCCGGGAGTAAAATTTCCAACGGTAGTGGCCTCATAGCTTGATTCCTCTTGTACAAAGAGTTACGCCCGTTTCGGTGAAGCCGCGCAGACTTTTCTCCTTCCCGGATTCATGCTGAACCACTTTTGACCAAACAAAAAGTTGGTTGTCAAAAAAATTGCTGGCCTACCACCCTTCTACAAGCTTCCTAACCATGAAAGTAAGGCCTCCACCAAAAATGAACCCAAACCGATGCGAAATGAAGGTTCGGTGGCCGAAACGCGCAGTTCGGGACCCCGAAAACTGACTGTTGGGTACCGGGAGTGGTGTTTGACCACGAAGTCGGTCCCTCGGACCCCAGTGTCCCTCAAAAGGGAGCAAATAAGATGCATGCTAAAAATCAGAGCAATCGGAGATGGTTAGGCGGTCCCGAACCGAGGCACACGGCCTGACGGCTCCGAAAATCGGGAACCAGGCTCCGAAATGAGCAAAATGGCCTACGGCCACGAAATGTAGCCCACGGCCACTGAGGAATGGTCTACGGGACCTCTCCCTCCCTTCAGGAAAAGAAACAGAGAAAACCGAGCCTGGTTCGCAAACCGAGACAAAGTACAGAAAAAGCCCGGAAGTCCGGAGGCAAGGCTCATGGCCGTGACTCTGAAACTTCTGAACGAGCGCGATATGCAACATCACCAAGCGCTCAATCGGTGACGTCTGAGTCTTAAGGTCGGTCAAAAATGGGGTGTCTACAAGCACGAACTGGAATGAGGCAAGATATTCCACTCTATCATCTGGACGGATCTTATCACGTCCAAACTCCCCAGCAAAGCATCATCAACCGATGCTAGCTGCAGATTTGCTACACACCCAGTTGTAGCGCAACCCCTCTGTGGAAGGAATTCACTAGCTGTGAGCGGAAGAAAGAAGAATCTAGCTGAGTGCTAGGAGCGAGAGCCCACAACTTCCTGTTTATCCATCAACCACCCAAGGGAGGGATTGAAAAATGAGAGATTGAAGAATAGAGAGATGTGCGATGAGAGAAAAAGTGAGAAAAGGGATTTTCAGAAAAACAGAGCCTGAGGGCCGAGTGATGTGAGAATCACAAATAAGGAAGGGTGGGAAACGCTACCCGGTGAAACAGGCTCCTTGTGCACGTCTGAGTGTCGTGTCTTTTTTATCTCGATTCTTGTTTTGAGTCGTTTCAAGTGTTACTCGATGTGTCTAGGTTGTGTGCCTTTTATTTCCGTGTTGAGTCGTTTTGCTGTGTCCAGTCGTAGGCTCAATACCTGATCGAAAACTCATCTCTCAATTTCAAAAATAAAATCGTTTTGTGCTCCGAGTGTCGTGCTGTGCCGTTCTCCACATTTGTGCAAAACATAATTTGTTCTTTCATAAAACCGCAAGGTTCAACCTAGGTCATGTGAGAACAGTAAAACCAGGACCTATCTGAAGCTGTGAAAGTTCCAGGCTGCAAAGCAAAAGAAAAGAGGGAAAATGTTGGGCATCTGAGATTGTTTCAACTTCTGCAAGTTCCGTTATTGCATCCTATATGTTCAAAATGAACTATGTGCCCAAATGAGCTGTGTGCCCGAAGAATGCGCTGTCTGCCCGAGACCTGTTGTGTGCCCAAAATGAGCTGCGTGCCTGAAGTGCGCTGTGTGCCCGAAAAGAACTGTGTGCCCAAAAGAGCTGTGTGCCCAGATTGAACAGAATTTTGTGTTGCGAGTTGCGCGCCTAACGAATATAGTGTTGTGTTGTGAGCTGTGTGCCAAATGAATGGAATGCTATGTCGTAAGCTGTGTGCCAAGTCTTGCATTGTTATGCACATCTATCTGGCATTGTTATGCTCATTCGTTGCATTGTTATGCACATCTGTCTAGCATTGTTATGCTCATTACTTGCATTGTTATGCACACTTCACCTATATTGTTATGCACCTTTTCACTTGCAATTATCGTCTTTTCTCCTCTCGCATGCGGCGCGTTAGGACATCTTCGGTTTTGAACATTTGGACGAGTTCCAGTCTTCGTTCACATTTCTTCTCTTGCGTGTGATACGCTGAGAAATTTACCTTTCCTCTCTCGCATGTGATATGCTACCCGGTTAAAACCTTCCCTCTCTCCGTATGAAATACGTTGAGATACGCCTGTTGGTTACACCTTTGTTCTCCTGGTTAAAACCTTCCCTCTCTCCGTATGAAATACGTTGAGATACGCCTGTTGGTTACACCTTTGTTTACCCGGTTAAAACCTTCCCTCTCTCCGTATGAAATACGTTGAGATACGCCTGTTGGTCGCACCTTTGTTCTCCTGGTTAAAACCTTCCCTCTCTCCGTATGAAATACGTTGAGATACGCCTGTTGGTTACACCATTGTTTACCCAGTTAAAACCTTCCCTCTCTCCGTATGAAATACGTTGAGATACGCCTATTGGTTACACCATTGTTTACCCGGTTAAAACCTTCCCTCTCTCCATATGAAATACGTTGAGATACGCCTGTTGGTTACACCATTGTTATTCTCCCCGGTTAAAACCTTCCCTCTCTCCGTATGAAATACGTTGAGATACGCTTGTTGGTTACACCATTGTTATTCTCCCCGGTTAAAACCTTCCCTCTCTCCGTATGAAATACGTTGAGATACGCCTGTTGGTTACACCATTGTTATCTTCCCCGGTTAAAACTTTCTCCGGTTGCATTGTAGACGTGCTGGGCGGGCTGTTTTTGGACCTCCTCTCACGATTATCAGCGTGTTTTGAGTGTCCCCTTCCTCACACGATTTTCAGCGTGTCTGAAATTTATCTTAGGTTGCGTGGAACGCGCCTGATTGGTTTTCTTTGTTCTCTCTCCTCTCACGAGTCCAGCGCGGTTGGAGTATGTCACCATTTTGCATCTATTATACTCTCTGTTGCATCGCATCTATTATCTATTGCATCACATCTATCACATCCATTGCATCATATCTATTTTATTGCCTGGTCTAGGAGACCTTAAATCCTCTAAAGGTGCAATTCCTTTGGTGTTTGTCGTGCCCGAACGACTTCCAGTGGTCTGGTATAGCCACTTGCCTGTGTTAGCGGTGAGTTCCTAGGAGACCAACTGAGACGGTGGAAACTAGAGTTTGAATGGCTTATGCCGAGAACGCAAATGTTCGGGATTTCCGAGACTAAAGTCTGGTTTAAATACCCAGGGGTATATCATCGGCTTGAAATCTATATGGCAGCCCCATAGATTGAGATAGCATGTGTATGCGCCTCAATTCTGGATACTGAATCAACCTAGTCTGTCACCCTGTTGGAGAATAGGGAAAGCTGCGACCATAGTCAGGGAGAAAAGTAGTACCTGTGGTTCAACCAAGAAGAAGCGAAAGATTCTCACATCAGCATAAGGTAGGACATTGCCAAGGTAAGTCATTGCCAATTGCCCCTGTAAGGTACCTCCCTTTTCCTAGCTATCACATTGCATTTTAGCCACTACATTACAATGCATTGCATGAATCCCCAATCTTCAAACCGGCTTCGCGTAGCGTATAAGTCCAATTTTCAAACCGGCTTCGCGTAGCGTATAAGTCCAATTTTCAAACTGGCTTCGCGTAGCGTGTAAGTCCAATCTTCAAACCGGCTTCGCGTAGCGTGTAAGTCCAATCTTCAAACCGGCTTCGCATAGCGTATAAGTCCAATTTTCAAACCGGCTTCGCGTAGCATATAAGTCCAATTTTCGAACCGGCTTCGCGTAGCGTATAAGTCTAATTATCAAAATCTTCCCGCATATCATTTGCATTTTGCCCCTGCCTGCGGGCATGCCTGCGGGCACATCTTTGTCTATCTTGTCTGCTTTGTCTAAGTCTTCGGCCTTGTCAAAAATGGGTCGTCTCTAGGCTTTGACATTCACTCCCGTCATTCTTATGACTTTCGAGTTCTGTCAAAGAGGGCCAACTGTAGACACCCCATTTTTGACCGACCTTAAGACTCAGACGTCACCGATTGAGCGCTTGGTGATGTTGTATACTGTGCTCGTTCTGAGGTTGCGGAGTCTCGGCCGTGAGCCTTGCCTCCGAACTTCTGGACTTTTCTGTGCCTTACCTCGGTTTGCGAACCAAGCTCGGTTTTCTCTGT
Source organism: Camellia japonica (assembly GCA_030407325.1). NCBI lineage: Eukaryota > Viridiplantae > Streptophyta > Magnoliopsida > Ericales > Theaceae > Camellia > Camellia japonica. The sequence continues at coordinate 48,892,105 of JAPPVO010000019.1, forward strand.
TTTCTCTTCCTAAGGGGAGAGAGAGGTCTCGTAGATCCTCTCAGTGGCCATAGGCTACGTTTCGTGGTCGCAGGCCATTTTTCCCATTTCGGAGCCCGGTTCCCGGTTTTCGGAGGTCAGGCCGTGTGCCTCAGTTCGGGACCGCCTAACTACCTCCGTTTGCTCCGGTTTTTGGCATGCATCTTATTTACTCCCTTTTGAGGGACACTGGGGTCCGAGAGAGACAACTTCGTGGTCGAACACCACTCCCGGTGCCCAACAGTCAGTTTTCGGGGTCCCAAACTGCGCGTTTCGGCCCCCGAACCTTCATTTCGCATCGGTTTGGGCTCATTTTCGGTGGAGGCCTTATTTTCATTATTAGGAAGCTTGTAGGAGGGTGGGAGGCCAGCAATTGTTCTGACAACCAACTTTTTGTTTGGTCAAAAGTGGTTCAGCATGAATCCGGGAAGGAGAAAGTCTGCGCGGCTTCACCGAAACGGGCGTAACTCTTTGTACAAGAGGAATTAAGATATGAGGCGCCCACCATTTGAAAGCTTACTTCCGGGGCTTCATTTTTCACTCAAGAATCTCCTAAGTCCAAATCCGGGGAGAGGAGATATGGTTGGTTGAAGTCCGGTTGGACCGAATCTGCGCGGCTTTACGGAAACTGGCATAACTTTTTCTACAGAAGGAATTTTAATGCAAGGTTTGCGGCATTGGAAAGCTAACTTCTGGGGCTTCATCCTAGGATGTGGCCGGCCACTTTTCCCCCTTTAGCCTGGCCGGCCGGCCACTTTTTCTGGTGAATGATTTTTTTTGCCATTTTAAACTAGCCGGCCATTTTTGCCCCTGGGAGTGTGTTCCAGCCATGTATTTTGTTTTACACTTCACTCATGTCCGAGGGTTTGGCCATTTTGGGGGGAAACTTGTCTTGTTTTCCCTCCATTTTCCCCCCATTTTTCCACCCATTTTGCCTATATAACAGCAGCCCCAGGTCTGGTTTTGAGGGTTAGAAAAAATGCTTTGAGCCTCTTGTATTGTATCTCTCTCCTTCTACACTTCAACTCTCAAAAACCCTTAAGTTCCTACACCCTTTTCCCTACAAGCCCTAACACCACTCCACCTCATTCCATTCCAGTAGCTTGAAGCTATTTTCCAGAGGCAAGGAGCACCCAAACTTGGTCCAAGAGGTTGCTAAGGGTTGGTCTTCAAGGGTGAGTCCCACTTTCCCCTTTTCTTGCATTTTTTTGGTCTATTTCTTAGTCCCTCTTGCTTGCTGTTTTGAGCTCCGGCCAAAACTGAAATTGTCATTTTTTTGGGCTCATTTTTGGTGGAGGCCTTATTTTCATTATTAGGAAGCTTGTAGGAGGGTGGGAGGCCAGCAATTGTTCTGACAACCAACTTTTTGTTTGGTCAAAAGTGGTTCAGCATGAATCCGGGAAGGAGAAAGTCTGCGCGGCTTCACCGAAACGGGCGTAACTCTTTGCACAAGAGGAATTAAGATATGAGGCCACCACCATTGGAAAGCTTACTTCCGGGGCTTCATTTTTCACTCAAGAATCTCCTAAGTCCAAATCCGGGGAGGAGATATGGTTGGTTGAAGTCCGGTTGGACCGAATCTGCGCGGCTTTACGGAAACTGGCATAACTTTTTCTACAGAAGGAATTTTAATGCAAGGTTTGCGGCATTGGAAAGCTAACTTCTGGGGCTTCATCCTAGGTGTGGCCGGCCACTTTTCCCCCTTTGGCCTGGCCGGCCGGCCACTTTTTTGGTGAATGATTTTTTTTGCCATTTTAAACTAGCCGGCCATTTTTGCCCCTGGGAGTGTGTTCCAGCCATGTATTTTGTTTTACACTTCACCCATGTCCGAGGGTTTGGCCATTTTGGGGGGAAACTTGGCTTGTTTTCCCTCCATTTTCCCCCCCTTTTTCCACCCATTTTGCCTATATAACAGCAGCCCCAGGTCTGGTTTTGAGGGTTAGAAAAAATGCTTTGAGCCTCTTGTATTGTATCTCTCTCCTTCTACACTTCAACTCTCAAAAACCCTTAAGTTCCTACACCCTTTTCCCTACAAGCCCTAACACCACTCACCTCATTCCATTCCAGCAGCTTGAAGCTATTTTCCAGAGGCAAGGAGCACCCAAACTTGGTCCAAGAGGTTGCTAAGGGTTGGTCTTCAAGGGTGAGTCCCACTTTCCCCTTTTCTTGCATTTTTTTGGTCTATTTCTTAGTCCCTCTTGCTTGCTGTTTTGAGCTCCGGCCAAAACTGAAATTGTCATTTTTTTGGGCTCATTTTTCTGTTTGATTAAAGGTTCTTACCTGTTTGGGACTTCCCACTACCACTTGCTTCATTATCCTCTTGGATGCCATTTTTTTTGCATGATATTTTTGGCCTATATATAATCTGTTTTGGAGCATGAGATAAACTGTAGATAGACTTATTTTGAGCCCTTCTTCAACATTGAAGAAGGGCTCACCACTGTTTGGGAACTCCATGTATCACTTGCCATTGTACCCCTCTTTGGTCCCCATATTTGCATGATTTATTAGCTTATTGAGCTTCTGTTTTTGGACCTTGGTCCGAACTGAAAATGGCCCTAAAATGACCCCCTCTTCATGTTTCATTAAGGGTCTAGGGCTGTTTGAAGCATCCTTGGTATACTTCATGTTATAGCCCTCTTGGTGGCCTCATCTTGCATCATACTTTGAGCATGCTTGTGTTCTGTTTCGGGTCTGATCATAAGCTGTAAACAGACATATTTTGGGCCCCTCTTCAACATTGTTGAAGGGCCTTAACCTTTTTGGGGCCAGCGTGCACCACTTGCTTCTTTGCCCCTTTGTTGGCCCATTTCTTGCATGTTAATTTGGCGATACTTGTATCTGTTTTTGGGGGTTGTCATACACTGTAAAACATCATATTTTTGGCCCCTCTTCAACATTGTAGAAGGGTCCTTCTATGTTTGAGATCAGAAGCTATGACTTGCTTCATTACCTCTCTTGGCCCCCCATTTTTGCATGCTAATTTTGCCCTATTTGTACCCACTGTTTGGCCATGCTTCAAACTGTAAAAATGCTTTTTTTGGGGCTTCCTAGCTTTTTTTCACACTTCATGTACGAATCATGCATGCATTGCATAGCTATAGGCCATTTCATGTGCTTAATTCCATGTTTCGGGACTCGTTCCTTGCATCAGGTTTCATTTCGCCATGTTTCGGGGATGTTTTGCATGTCATTTTGCCTCTGAAATTTGCATGTTTGCATATCATATTCCATGTCTTGCCATGTCTCATTAGAGTGGCATTCCGTGCTGTAGGTTCAGTCCTCGGTTTGCGTGCACGCGTGCACGTATTTCGAGTTGTCTCATTTTCATCTAATGGCCTCTTATGTGAGTGTGGCTGAGGCTCTCTCATGTTGGTGTAAGCCCATATTTCATTGCGTATGCCATTTCATCCATAGCATTGTGTATGCTCGGTTGTGTATCACCTCGTGTAGCGTGTATGCCATTCCATAACATTGTGTATGTTAGGATTGTATCTTAGTTGCATTTCACACATATCATGCATATTGCATCGTGTTCGGGATAGGAGTTAGCCCGGACACGGGAAACGAGGTACGTTCCGTACTCCGAGTGACGGAACGTGTCTCAATTCCTAAGTCACCGACACTCCGGATTATTCATGATGGAGTTAGGTTTTGTTGTAGTGTTCATATGCATTCATTCTATATTGAGTTGTGCAATTCAGCTCCTCGGCCATCATGCATCGAGATGCGTGATTGGTGGTACGAGGATCGAGACATGCATACATTTGTGAAAATACATTGCTATGCCCCTTTCCTGCTCTTTGTTGTAGCATATCAAGAATCAGCGGTCTTCCGAGGCTTGGCGCGCTTTTCAAGAATCATTGCAAAACAGAGGCTAATTGGGGCATTCCAGTGGATTTCTGCGCAAGCAGCCCAAACATGCATCATTCCATCATCCGGAGCAGAATCAAGGCAGTCCCTGGCTTGCATGCCAGTTTTATTATTTTCTTAGTTAATTTGTAAATTAATTAGGAATTTGTACATTATTGGACTGTATTATTTGGACTGTACTACTATTCTTTCATTCGGGACTTTATATTTATTTGGACCCTCTGCGCGAGGGCATAATTGTAATAAGTGTGGGTAAGTGTGATGTATGTCTTCCAACCCCACATCTTTCTTCCCTTTTATTTACCTGCTTATGATGGTTAGATTAGGGCATATTTCAATTAGCATACAGTATGACAGCATGTTTGCATCATTCATCTGTTTTGCACGCACCGGGCTCGGCGCATCATACAAACTGCATTTGTATTTCAATTCCAAATTGAATACGTGTTAGTTGTAGCATTCCATATGCCATGTTTAGAATAGCCGAGCCTGTAATAGTTGCATCTTTGCATGTGTTGCATTAGGCATTTCTGTATATTTAGGATCATGCATGATTTCTAATGAGCTTCTGTTTTGGCTTGGAGTACTCGGTGAGTTTTATGCTTTAGCATCCTTGCATGCGTGTGAGTGACTGCCATGAATAGCATGCTTACCATGAGGCTATGTGCTTATGTGATAACTGCCTTGAATGCCTGTGGGTGGAGGTTGGGTTACTTGGAGTGGGACAATTCATCAAATGTTTGTTTTAAGCCCACTAGATAGTGGCAAAATCATGTTTTCTAAGCCCACCCGAGGGTGGCAAATCCACGTCTTAGCCTACCTGGGGTAGTACCATCAAACCATTTTCAAAAAAACAAACATGAAATGTTTTGTTCCAATTCAGGCAACTCAGTCTATACTTGTATGCTGTGCGCATCACATAGTAAATCTAGGCTAATAACCGGAATAAGAACACACAATGTTTTCAAAAATAGATATCATGGTTAGTAGAGGCCGGTCTTTGACCGGGCGAGCGGGGTGCTCACGAAGTGACCTTCCCCAATCGTACCCAAGTTCCGAGCCGAGGCAACTTTGGTGATGACGGACACGTGGCCTTTGGCACCGAGTCAGGGTTTCCTAAATTTCCCAAAAATAAAATATTAGGTGGCGACTCTGTATCTGGCAAAGCAGTCCATGTTTGGCACTTCTTTCAAAAAATCTGTTTTCAAAACAATTTGCCGGATTTGGACTCTTTGGTTCAAGATTAAGAACCGTGACATTTGAGTCCTTCGAACTGTAGTAGACCCGCAAGCGAACCAGAACGGGAGGGGGGGGAGTTGCACCCTCCCCGGGATGCGTTCGGGGACGTCTACACCGCTTTACAATCAATGAAAAGTTTGACTTTCTGCGCGCTATATTATGCGAATCTTTTTTGTTTTTTTGTTTTTTTGTTTTTTTGCCTTGTGCGATTGTTATTTTCTTCGGTCTAACGAGCAAACTTGCCTTGTTTTAAAATATTTGTTGAATACAAGTCTTCCTGTGTAAACAGATATTTCAGACTCTTGTGATAAAAAAACACCTTATACTTCTCACCATACAGTTAATGCCTCCAAATCTTCAAGTCAAAGATCATCGCCGCTAACTTCAGGTCATGAGTAGGGTAGTTCCTTTCATGTGTTTTCAACTGCCACGAGCCATAGGCTACTACCTTTCCCTCTTACATTAATACATAGCCTAAACCTTCCCGTGAGGCCTCATAATATACCGAATAGCCTAAATCCCTCTCCGGAATAATCAACATTGGAGCAGTGGTAAGTCTAACCTTAAGCTCTTGAAATGACTTCTCACACGTCTCACTCCATACAAACTTGGCCCTTTCCTCATCAGTCTAGTCAATGGTAAAGCTAGCTTAGAGAAATCCTTCACAAATCTACAATAGTACCGGGCTAACCCCAAGAAACTACGGATCTCAAAAGCATTCTTAGGTGGTTCCCAATCTTGCACTGCCTCTATCTTGGATGAATCTACAGTCACCCTCTTCCCCGTATATCATATGGCCTAGGAACTTAACATCTTTCAGCCAAAATTCACATTTTCCAAACTTAGCATACAGTTTGTGGACTTTAAGCAACTCAAGTACTACCCGCAAGTGTTCCTCGTGCTTCTCTTTAGAGGGTCAATAAATCAAAATGTCGTCCACAAAACGATCTAGAAATTCACAGAAGATCTGGTTCATCAAGTCCATAAACATAGTTGGTGCATTGGTTAGCCCAAAGGGTATCACTAGGAACTCATAATGGCCATACTGTGTATGAAATGCCGTCTTCGGGATGTCCTCATCCCTCACTCTCAACTGGTGGTAACCTGATCTCAGGTCTATCTTAGAAAAGTAACAGGACCCCTTCAACTGATCAAATAAATCATCTATACGAGGCATTAGGTGCTTGTTCTTAATAGTTACCTGGTTCAACTTTTGATAATCTATGCAAAGTCGTAAAGCACCATCTTTCTTTTTGGCAAAAAGAGCTGGTGCTCCCCAAGTGAAGTACTAGGGCGGATCAAACCCTTATCTAACAATTCCTGGAATTGAATCTTCAACTTACTCAACTCGGTAGGTGCAAATCTATACGGTGCCATAGCAATCGGTGTCGTGACCGACACTAAATCAATAGAGAACTCGATATCTCGATGAGGTGGTAAACTGGTAAGATCATCCGAAAAAAATATCCGGGTATTCACAAACTACCCTTAGCCACTCAACTCGGACTTCATCACACTCAGTACTCAGGAAGTTAACAAAAAGGCAACTAAGCTCACTCCAACCACGCGGATCATATACCGGTGATAAGACTCTATCCACCCGGTCCCCCAAGAAGTAAAAGTAATCATTGCTCAGAGTACATACAGTAACCCTCTGACGGTAGCAATCTGTAACCGCTCGATATGAAAACAACCAGTCCATACCCAAAATAACATCAAAGCTAGACATATCAATCAAAATAAATGCAAAAGGAAGACGGTGACGGCAACCTCTATGTCACAACCTCGACACCCTGGCTTCAAAATGATCTCACCACCAATAGGTGACTTTACACAGAGGGGAGATGTTTACTGAGCCAACTCTAACCCGAAAATCGATGCAAATGCAGACGAAATAAATGAACATGATGCACCCGTATCAATCAACACATTAGCAACCGAATTGCAAAACAAGAAGGTACCTCTCACTACAAAAGGCGTTAGTACTAGATTCGGTGCAGTAACAACATACACATGCCCTGTAGGTCTCTGCTCAACCTGCTTACCCTTCAGAGCATAAATCTGATGCACTAATTAAGCCGAAGAGGCTCCCTAATTGGCTCTCGAGGCCTGTGCTGACTATGCTAGCTGATGGCTCCGTGTCTATCTTGAACCAAATACACTGGGTGTGCCACCCAACTGTGGGCAAAATCTCTTCATATGCCCCGCCTGCCCACACTAATAACAAGTGAGCGGCTGCCCTCTCCCCTGACTCTGGCTCTGAGAACGAGCCGAGGACGGTGCAGACCATTGCCCTCATCCTCTCTACGGGCAAATTGGAGACTTATGGCCCAACTGACCACATTTGAAACAAGTAATGTCTCCCTGACCACCCCTCCCAGGGCCCAAACTTAGTATTGAAAAAGTAGACCTCGACTGAGCTCCCTAGGACAGCTGTGGGTTAGAACCCCTCTGCCTTTTACTATTCCCCTACACATCCTGACTTCTCTTGGAGCCTCTCATCATCTCCTCATCTATCTGCATTATGGTCTCCAGATGAGCCGCCGCCTCTACAAGGCGTCCATAATCCTTAATCATCGACCCGACCACTTTAAACAAGAGCTCGGTTTTCACCCTCTTCTCAAACTCCAGACAACAGTGCTCATCACTCGCTACTAACTCTAGTGCAAACCTAGAGAGGCTAGTGAATGCGTCCTTAAACTCGGCCACAGGTGTGCTCAACTACTCTGTAGACACCCCATTTTTGACCGACCTTAAGACTCAGACGTCACCAACTGAGCGCTCGGTGATAGTGCATATTGTGCTCGTTCCGGAGTTTCAGAGTCTTGGCTGCGAGCCTTGCCTTCGGACTTCGGGGCTCTTTTGTGCTTTGCCTCGGTTTGCGAACCAGGTCCTGTTTTCTCTGTTTTCTCTGCTCGAAGGGAGGAAGAGGTCTCGTAGACCATCTCTCAGTGGCCGTAGGCTACGTTTCGTGGTCGTAGGCCATTTTTCCCGTTTGGAGACCAGTTTCTAGTTTTCGGAGCCGTCGGCCGTGCATCTCGGTTCGGGACCACTTAACTACCTCCGATTGCTCCGGTTTTTGGCACACACCTTGTTTCCTCCCTTTAGAGGGACACTGTGGCATGGGAGACCACCTTCGTGGTCATACGCCACCTCCGGTGCTTAACAGCCTGTTTTCGGGGCCCCGGACCGCGCGTTTTGGCCCCCGAACCCTCGTTTTGCATCGGTTAAGGTTCATTTTTGGTATGGACCCTATTTTCATTGCTAGGAAGATGGTAGGATGGTGGGAGGCCACCTTTTCCCCTAAAAAACCAGTTTTCTCATTTTCTCTCTCCTAAAGTCGATTTTTCTGACAGAAAGCTGATTTTTTTTACTTTTGAGCCACAATTTTTGGCTTTTCATACCATCATTGTGTTGTGCACACCTGGGAGGCCACCAATATGGGTAGGCTGACCAGTAATTCATCTTGACCCTTTTGAACCCCTCTAAAAAGCTGGTTTTTCTCTACACAGCTGTGTTGTGCACACCTGGGAGGCCACCTTTCTGGGGTGGCCGACCAGTAATTTCTCTTGAACCTTTTGACCCCTGGTCGGCCGACCAGGGGAGGTGGCCGGCAGGCCACCTTGGCCTTTTGAACCTGGTCGGCCAGTCTTGTCTCCTCAAGTGCATTCCAGCTGTGCCAGCTGTTTTGCACCTGACTATCTGTCCGAGGATTTGTCCTTGTTTTTGGTCCATTTAAGGTGGTTTTGCACCCTTTGCTTGGCTTCCAAAGGAAGTTTGACCCTTTGGTCAAGCTTCTTGAGGAAGCTTGACCCTTTTGGTTTAGCTTTCTCAAGATCTTGACCCTTTTGGTCAAGCTTCTTTTAGAAGCCTTAACCCTCTCTCTTGGCTTCTCCAAGAAGCCTCACCTTTCTCCCTCTATAAAACACACACTCCACCTCCATTTGAGAGGGTTAGAAGCTTTTGGCTGGAAATATACATACAACCCTCTATCTCTATACTTCTAGCCTCCAAACACCCTTGTTCTTGGCCATTTTACACTACAACCCATAGCCTACCACCTCCATCATCCATTCCAGCACCTTGGAGGCCATTTGTAGAGGTTGAAAGCTCACAATCTTGGACCAAAAGCTGCTGCATTGCTGTGCTACAAGGGTAAGTCTCCATTTCCCCTTTTCTTGCATTCTTTGCTTCATTTTTTAGCCCTATTTGCAAGCATTTTGGTCTCCGACCCAAACTATAAAGTATCTTATTTTGAGCCCCTCTTCAACTTTTATTAAGGACACTTTGCTGTTTGAAGTCATCTACATCCTTGTTTGTTCAATCTCTCTTTTAGGGCTATTTTTGTATCCTATTTTAGCCTTACTTGTGAACATTTTCGAGATTTACTATAAACTGGAAAAAGTCTTATTTTGAGCCCCTCTTGATGTTTGTTTAAGGGCATTTTTCTATTTGAGGTTATATGCTTCTTTGTATGCTTGATTGCCTTTTGTTTTGAGCCTTGCATCTATGCTTTTGTTGCATGCTTGTTTTGGCCTCTTAGCCACTGAAATCCAGTGGATTTTTAGTGGCTTAGATGCTGTTTTGAGAGCCCAAATTAGAGGGGGGTGACCCCCTCTCTCCTTGATTTGTTTGTTGGCCTTATTGGCCTTCAAAAGAGGCTCCATGTTGCATGCTTTGAAGTCACTTTCCAGGCCCCATTATGTGAGTTTTGAGGTCTTCCTTGGCTCTGTTCGAGGCCCTTTTGGCCATATTTTATGTCTATGTTGCATGTGTAGAGAAATCCCATTCAAGGCCTTCAAAAGAGGCCTTTCTTTGCATGTTTCCGAGATTGATTTCAGGGCCAATTTGGTGAGGTTTAGGGCTGTCATAATCCATTTCTAGAGGTGGTTTTGCCATGTTACATGTCTACCTTGTATGTGCTTAATAACCCCTTGTATGGCCCTCTAAAGGAGCTCATTTTTGCATGCATGGCTGGCTGCATTTCAGTGATTATTTGGGCATATTTTGACATGTTTTATTCACTGTTTTTGGCTGGTTTGATGAGTTCTCATACGCTTCATATACATGCCATATAAACCATGTTTGCTAGCCAATGTTAGATGCTATTTTAGTCCATCATGTTAGCATCTTTTGGCCATGCCTTAAACTGGAAATGTGCATGTTTTGGGACTGCCTTGGCTCTGTCTTTAGACTTCATGATCAAATAATGCTTGTTTTGTGTACTTGTGGTTCAATGCATTGGACTAGTTTTGAGTTTCGGGGCTTATTTCATGCATCGGGTGCCATATTTCCATGTTTCGGGACCATTTAGCATCATGTTTTGGTGCTGAAATTTACATGTTTGAATGCCATGCTTCATCCTTGCCATGCTTTGGTAGAGTAGCATTTCATGCCTTAGGTCGGTCCTTGGTATTCGCGCATGTGTGCACGCATTTCGGTTGTCTCATTTCCCTTACATGGCTACTGATGTGAGTGTGGCTGAGGTCCACTCATGTTGGTGTAAGTCCATCGTGCATTGTGTATACCATTTCGGTCCATAGCATTGCGTATGCTAGGTGGTTGCATGTTAGAGCATTGTGCATGCCATGATATGTCATTCCTCGCATTGTCTATGCTAGGTTGATAGTCGCATTGAGTATGCCTTAGTTCACGAGCATTGCACATGCCATGTAGTGTTAGCATTGTATATGCTAGATGCATGGTTGCATTTTATCCCTTGCATGCTTGCATCACTTGGTTGCATTACACTTAGGATTGCATGCTAGTCACATTTGCACGTGCCATGCATTGCTTGTTGCATTGTGCTTGGAGTAGGGTTTAGTCCAAGCACAGAAAACGAGGGACGTTTCGTACTACAAGTGACGAAACGTGCCTCGATTCTCGGTCGCCAACATTCCGGATTTCCCATGATGGAGTTTAGGCCTTAAGTGTGTATTTGTCCATTCATGTCACATTAAAGCGTGCAATTCGACTCCTCGGCCATCATGCATTGAGATGCGTGGTTGATGGCCCGAGGACCGAGGGCCACACTCCCTAGAGCTTGTGCAAGGACGGGGAGGAGTGGTCGCGCACACATATGTTGAAAATACCTTGCTTTCTCCCTTCTTGCCTTTGTTGCAGAAAAACCAGAGTCTAGGGGCAGAAAGTGGTCGCCGACCAGGTTCCTGGTAGGCCGACCACCTTTTTTGGTTTCCACCATAAGGGGTGGTCGGCAAGGGTTTTCCAAGCTAATACCTGGTCGGTGGCTTTCCCAAGGTGGAGTTTCAGCCTTCTGGAGCTTTGTGTAAGTTTTTGAAATCAGTTGCAAACAAAGATGAGACGAGGCATGGCGATGGAATTTACCGACAAAGCGCATCGAGCATGCATGCATCCATTATCATCCAAAACAGAGCTGAGGCAGTCACATTCATTTAATTATTTGCTTACTTAGCTAATTTGTTAATTAGTTAGTGGTTGTGTAATAATTAATTGTGATTCGTTATTCATTCGGACTGTTTTACTTTCGGACTGTATATTATTTATTCGAACCCTCCGAGCGAGGGCACAACTGTAATAAGTGTGCGTGCGTGTGATGTATGTCTTCCAATCCCACGTCTTTCTCCCTTTTATTTACCAGCTTATGATGGTTAGATTAGGGCATGTTTCAATTAGCATACTTATGCTCGCATGTTTGCATCCATTCATCTGTCTTGCATAAACCGGGCTCGGCGCATCACACTAACTGCATTTGTATTTCAATTCCAAATTGAATACGTGTTAGCTGTAGCATTTCACATGCCATCTTTAGGATAGCCGAGCCTATTATAGGTGCATAGCTGTATGTGTTGCATTAGGCATTTCAGCATAGCTAGGATCATGCATTGATTTCTAACATAGTTTCTGTTTTGGCTTGGAGTACTCGGTAAGCTTTTATGCTTTAGCATCCTTGCATGTGTGTGAGTGACTTCCATGATAGCATGCTTACCATGAGGCTATTTTCTTATGTGATATAACTGCCTGAATGCCTGTGGGTGAAGGGTGGGTTATTTGAATTGGAATAATTCATTGATTGCGAGTTTTAAGCCCACTAGATAGTGGCAAATCATCGTGCTTTCTAAGCCCACTTGAGGGTGGCAAATCCACGTCTTAGCCTACTTGCGAGTAGCACCTTCAAACCGTTTTTCAAAACGAACATGAGATGTTTTGTTCCAATTTAGGCGACCTAGTCTATACTTGTATGCTGTGCGCATCACATAGTAATTCTAGGCTAATAACCGGAATAAGAACACATAATGGTTTCAAAACTCGATATCATGGTTAGTAGAGGCCGATCTTTGATCGGGCGAGCGGAGGTGCTCACGGAGTGACCTTCCCCAATTGTACCCAAGTTCTCGAGCCGAGGCAACTTTGGTGATGACGGACACGTGGCCTTAGGCAACGAGTCAGAGTTTCCTAAATTTCCCCAAAAATAAAATATTTAGGTGGCGACTTTGTATCTGGAAAAGCAGTCAATGTTTGGCACTTCTTTCAAAAATCTGTTTTCAAAAATGATTTGCCGGATTTGGACTCTTTGATGATTCATCGGTCTTGCATTGCACTCTGCGAGATTAGATGCAGGACCATGACATTGAGTCCGAACTGTAGTGAGCCTAACGAACAAAACGGGATTTCCCTCCTGGGACGTTCGGGGACGTCTACAGTTTCTGGCAACTCTGCTGGGGATTTAGAGAACTTGACTCGAACTCATGATATCTTGTTTTGATTACACTTATGTGTTTCTTTGCATTACATTTGCATTGGTGCGCCTAGGACACCGTGTTTGCCATTTGCTATTCCTGAGCGGTTTGCCAAAGGTTGCGTGCCATAAGGCTTACCGGTTATGGGCTCTGCCAGTATGGGAACACAAACCCCGGTTTTACCGGGGCACCCTTTTGACCATTCGACCTAGTGCATATTCGGAATTCATAGTGACCATTCCAAACTAGGACAGGTTGCTTACCCGTTTATAGGTTGTTTGAAACCGTTGCGTGCGTAGTGAAACCCTAGTTCCTGGCAAAATAGGGCAGGGAAAACCCTACCCCAACATAGGGGTGTTTTGGCTCTCACTTATCTGTTATGTGCTTTTAGAGTGCATCTTTACAGGGAATGCATGTATCAGTTCGCAAGTTTGGGTATCAGGCCTGCGGGCACCAATTCAGTATTTTGGGAATCAGTTATCTGCAGGTATCCGATTCAGTTTTGGGGAAGCAGTGATTTTGGGGAACAGTGATCAGTAGTAGAGTACAGTTATTCAGCTATGCTTGTGTCTGTTCTGATTGGGCCGAAATGCTGCATGTTTTCTCTTTCAGGGGGGGGTTCAGAGATTTAGTACAGAATAGCCAGTGTTCTCCTTTGCCGAGGCACGATAGACATCTGATCCGTCAGTCACCATTCAGTTCAGCAGACTTATGATGACGCAAAGTTCAGAGGAAATTGTGGTTATGGCAGCCGCATTGAACCAAGGAAACATCTTGCAGGATGAGACCAATGTTGAAATACCATACCCGCCCAAGTCGCCTGCCGCGCGCCCGGTCTGGACGCCACAGTTGTGTCAAGCTTGTGAGCCTACCACGTTTGAATTAATGGGAATGATTGGTGATCTTCAGCGATCTGTGGCTGATCTCGCTTACGGAATGTCGGCTTCGCCACCAACCCCATCATACGTCGGGAATTGCGTACCGCAGGAGCCCCCGCTATTGGGGCGAATTGTGATCGAGCTCAGCCAACCTGAGGCTGTCTCAAGCTATAGCAATGACGTGTCAACAGCAGCCGGGTTTCGCTCTGATATAGTAACCCAAACCCTCGATCAAGCTGAGGCCAGAGGTAAGAATAAGGTGGGAACATATGCCGATCCCGTTGAACAACTGCTGTGGGCAGTCGAGGCTTTGAAAGCCGGAGGATTGAGTAAATAGCAAATATTCGCAGTAGTGGCTAAAACTGTGGATGATGCTTTCCCTACTCCAACCGAGGGGAGTTCCAGCCAAACAGAAAATCGGGATAGGCCCCGTCATGCCAAAACAGTTCCCTCCAATTCTAACCCTGCACCGGGAAAAGATCAGAAAGCCAAGGCGGCACCTGCCGATCCTTTTGCCAGTGCGTCCGGCAAAAGTCAGCAAACTTCGAAGTATCTGCCCCGAGGGCGCAGAGTCTTCCACGCCCTTTATATGCCTTTGTCCAAAGCTCTCCAAATCCTTGTTAGACAAGGCCATCTCAAACCCCTCGAGCCTCGGCCTCTCCCGAACCCTCTTCCGGCTACGCATGATGCTACCCAGTACTGCACGTACCATCAGCAAACTGGCCATACTACCGACAACTGCTTCCGTCTTCGCCATGAAGTATAGGATCTATTTGACAACGGGGTCATCCTCCCGCCGAGCTCAGCAAAGTCTATCGGCACTGGATCGGTGAACTTAAGGGGATAATGTGATGTGATCGGGGGATGAACCACCTGCGGACGGCACTCAGTTTACTCCGGATATGGTGTGTGGCACGCACTGTTTTGAGCATTTGTGAATGCTGGTTTTTTGTATTTTCTGACTTGGGTATTGAGTCAGTCTTGTTGCGTTGTATTGAGTCAGTTTTTTGTACAGAGTCAGTCTTTTCTTACTGAGTCAGTTGGGTCTGTCTTGTTGTATCGAGTCAGTCTTGTTTTGTTAGAGTCGGGTGATCCCGGGGGCGTTACCTCGGATACCACTATTTTGTTTTGTGTTTGTCTTTTTGCTTTCTTTTGAGTTTGTTTCTGCCGGGGAGCCAGTTACGCCAGGAGATCTAATCGAAACAGCTGTGGTTGTCATGTTTTTGTGCATATTGCTATTTTGAGCCTGTTGTGTCAGCAAGTTTAGAATGAAACGGCAGTGCATTTCACCTGCTCTTTTGTGCCTTGAATTCATTACATCGACCTAAGTTTTTCAAAAACTCTTTTTGAACACTGCGGTGAAAACAAAGAGGAAGGAATTCCTCGGGATTTGCAAAAATTTGGTCAAATGAGAGAAAGAGAGGCATGCTAAGCCTTTAATGAATGAGATCATGCTTGTTAGTGTGAGTACTGGGAAGGATCCTGGCTTGATCCAGATTGGTTCCGCACTGTCTTCAGCGCGAGCGATTTGTCGCTTTCTTAAAAGATTTCAAAAAATGTTTTTGCGCGGTCTTGCGAAGACTTGTGTGGAATCGCTCTTGAGATTGTGCAGCCTAGGATCGCTCTCAGCCTCGAAACTCAACCCCTTACTTTCAAACCTTGAACTTGAAATTCAGAATGTTCAGCGGTTGTAACACCCCATTTTTGACTGTCCTCAAGACTTGGACGCCACCGTTTGAACACTCGGTGATCATCCATGTTCGTGTTTCGTTTTGAGTTCCCGGAGGTCTCGGTTGCGTGCCTTGCCTCAGGATCTCTCAACTCGACTGTTCTGTGTTCGGTTTTGCACCAAACACTTGTGTTTTTGTTTCTGAGGGTGGAGAGTAGCTTGTTAGCTATCCCTGGAACCCACCGGCCATGGCTTGAGGCCACCGGCCATGTGTTGAGGCTACCGACCATTGGTGTGGCATACCATTGGCCGGTCGGCATTATGTATGGCCGGCCGGCCATCTGTTTGGCCGGTGACCTCTTTTGCTGGCCGGTGTGACCCTTTTGCACCCTTCAGGCATGGTGCATGCCAGCTGTGCCAGCTGGAATGCACCAACACTCTCCTCCCCGTGCAAGATGTGGCTGTTTTGAGCCTTTGCACCCCTTTTCCTTCTAGAAGGTTGAACCTTTGGTCAAGCTTCTTGAAGAAGCTTGACCCTTTGTCATGGCTCTTCAAGAAGCCTTGACCCCCCTCGCCCTCTTTGCCCCTTTTTCATTTAGCTTCTTTGAGAAGCTTCAAGCTTTCTCTTGGCCTATATAAGGACCCTTCTTCTTCCATTGTCAGGGTTAGAGATTTTGAACAAAAAACCAGAGATATACATATATATATCTGTGATATACATTCTCTCTCTATATTTTCCCTCTCTCCCTCCTCCCCTGTGTCTGTTTTGTGGCCTAAAAGTGCATTTTTACCTTAGTTTTGCACTAAGACACACACCATCACCCTTACGTCGACCTTGAGGGGCTTGGAGGGTTGGTTCTTGAGTTTTTGACTGATTTTGATCAAAAGAAGAGGGCTGCATTCGCTGTTCATCAAGGTTCTTCAAGGGTAACTACTTTACTTTAATTTCCCCCAATCTTGCATTGGCTTTTGACCTGTCTTGCATGCTGATTTAAGCTTTGTGTATAACTACAAAAAGTCTTGTATTTTCATCCTTTAGATCTTTCATTGAGGGTATTTTGTTGCTTGGGGTCGACCTCCCCCCTCTTAGGCCCCATTTGGCCTCTTTTAGTGCTTTTTCTTTAAGCTTTATTTATCTTGGTGTGTTGGCTTTCTCACCACTGAAATCCAGTGGATTTTCAGTGGTGAAGAAGGAGGTTTGAGGACTTGTGTAGGGGAGGGACACCCCTCTCCCCCATGTCTCTCATTTTTGCATATTTTTGGCTCATAAGGATAGCATGCATGGGTAGTTGCATTTGGTACCATTTCAGAGGTCTTTGGTTGTTTTTGGGTCATAACATACCTCTGTCCTTGGTCGGATTCATGGACCTTTGCATGTATAATACACTTGCTTTGTAATTCTCCATTTTGCCTAGAAGTATGCCATGTGTTTAGCCTAGCATATCCTCATGTTTTGACCTAACTTTGTGAAGTACTTGGTCATATTTTGTCATGCTTAAGGTCTGTTGGCCACTGATTTGGCCTTGTTTAACATGTTTGATATAGTTGCTTTGCATCTTGGCTTGTGAGCCCTAAGGATGTGAGTTCTTAACATGCATTGGTTAGGTTATTTCGGTGATTTGGAATCACTTAGCATGTTATTTCAGTCCCTAAACCATGCTTGTATGCTTGCATTCATCACTTCTTCTCATGCTTTGAAGATGTGCCCTCTTATGCTTAAAATGTGCATTGTGTATGCCTATATGTTGGGTCATTAAAGTTGCTATAACAGTGGGTTTTGAGGCTCATTTTCGCATGCTAGAATTCTGTTTTAGGTTGCTTAGTTCATGCCATGTGTGGTCATGAAGAATAGTAGTCTTGTGCTCCATGTTTTATGCCTCTTTACTTGAGTAATTTGGGATGCCCTGTGTGCGGGCTTTGGATCTCATTCTAGCATGCCATGACACTTTTTTTGATTGGTCTAGTGTCCATGTTTGCCGTCTTTAGTATGCTTGTAAGTTGGCCTTCATGCCTTAGTCTTAGGCTTACTAGTTTGCATACTTGTAAAAGTTCTTGGCATCATTGTTTTAGTCCACTTTGGCCACTGATTTTGACATGCTTGCGAGCTATCCATGTTAGTTTAAATCCATCATCGCATGTTGTTGCGTGCCATATTTGCTTACATGTTTAGGTTGTGTGCCTAATGCATATTAAACACATTGCATAGTTGCATGCTTAGAATACATTGCATTTGGCATGATTTGTGCCTTAGCTTCATTTGTATGCTTGAGCCATGATTGCATACTTGCATTGCATTATTTGGCTTGGGGTGTCAAGTCAAACTTGAGGGGTGAGAAGTGTTCATACTTCAAGTGAAGCAACATCTCTCAACCCTCAGTCGCCGAAGCCCTTGACTCTAACATGATGGGGTCTTGGTATTCATTTGTGTGTTGCATGCATTTTCATTGAATGGCAAGCTTGACTTCTTAGGTCATCATACCTAATTGATGGCCCGAGATCGAGGGCCATGTTCCCTTGTATCCATTGCATGATAGGGAGTGTGTCCATGCACACATTTGCTTGAAAATTCCATGCCCTACACACTGCTTGCCCTCTGCTGCTGTCAACTGTAGGTTCTGTAGGGAGTTTTGGCCGACCGGCCATATCTAGTGCCGGCCGGCCATTAATTTTTGGCCGGTATACAAAAGGGTGGCCGGTGGTTCCTCTCCTCTTTGGCCGGTGGAGTTTATACTTGGCTGGGGGTATTTCCCAACATCCATAGAGCATGTCTCAAGACTTTTGCAGTCTTCAGAGAAGCAGGGCAGTGTAAACAGAGGCAGCAGTGGCATGGTACGGGTTTTCCGGGCGAGACGGACTCGAACACCTATCATTCGCGCATTCCAAGGCGGGGCTGTGGCCTTTTCCCTTCTGCATTCACTTTGTTAATTAAATTAGAAATTTTGTAATAATTAATTTAGAATTATTTATTCGGACTGTATTATTCTTTTGGTCCCTCCGAGTGAGTGCATATTTGTAATAAGCGTGTGTGAGTATGTGCATGTCTTCCAACCCCACGTTTTTCTTCCCTTTTATTTACCTGCTTATGATGGTAGACTAGGCATATTTAAATTAGCATGCCTTATGCAATGCATGCGTGCATCGATGCATTTGTCTTGCGTGCATTAGGCTCGGCGCATCATGCTAACTGCATAAGTATTTCAAATCTAACTTGAATACATGCTATCTGTGCATCTTCACATGTCATCCTTAGATTAGCCGAGCCTACTCTAATGACATTCTGTATGCGTTGCATTAGTCATTTTTTAACATGAACTAGGATCATGCATATGATTACTAACTAGTTTCTGTTTTGGCTCGGAGTACTAGGTAAGCTTTTATGCCTTAGCATCCTCGCTTGTGTATGAGTGTCTCCATAACAGCATGATTACCATGAGGCTAGCTGCTTATGTGATATAACTGCCTGAATGCCTGTGGGTGGAGGTTGAGTTGTTTAAATTGGAACAATGCATTAAAGATGTGAGTTTTAAGCCCACCAGATAGTGGCAAACCATCTTTTCTAAAGCCCACTCGAGGTGTGCAAAACCTGCATTTTAGCCTACTGCGAGTAGCAAACCATCTTCAAAACAAGCAAGCAATGTTTTGTTCCAATTTAGGCGATTTGGTCTATATTTGTTTGCTGTGCGCATAACATAGTAATTCTAGGTTAATAACCGGAATAAAAGCATATAATGTTTTCAAAACAAGATATCACGGTTAGTAAAGGCCGATCTTTGATCGGGCGAAAGGGGGTGCTCATAGCTGACCTTCCCCAATTGTACCCAAGCTCCCGAGCCGTGGCAACTTTGGTGATGACGGACACGTGGCCTTTGGCACCGAGTCAGGGTTTCCTAAATTTCCCCATAAAAAATATTTAGGTGGCGACTCTGTATCTGGCAAAGCAGTCCATGTTTGGCACTTCTTTACAAAATCTGTTTTCTCAAAACGATTTGCCAGATTTGGACTCTTCGGTTTCAGATTAAGAACCGTGACAAAATCGAGTCCGAGCTGTAACCCCGAGCGAGGTCCCCTCGCGGGCTTGTTACAGCGGTCAACTACAATGTGAGGCCTGTGTGGCCAGATTCGAAGCAGCCCTCGACCTAGGGGCAGAAAAATGTCAGATGTGCTCGAAGAGCCGAAGATGGATCATCCTGCAAATCAATGAAGACTGGAAAGAACGCCAAATCCCAGAAGGGAAGAAAGAAGAAAGCATTGCTGAAGAACAACTGAGTTCCTATCTACAACACTAGGGGCAAATTCAGCCCCCATGGGATGGACTCCTGCATTGTCAGCGAACAGCAGCTGTTCTCCTGGATTCAGATGGCTTCGAGATCTCAAACCGATCAACGTGGACAAAGCTACAATTTTACCCTTGAGAGGCTCGCTGGGCCGAAAACCCGGAAGGGCGGCCCAGGCAACAAAAGAACAAAAGAAAAGAAAAATGCAAGGAAAAGAACAAAAAAGAAATAAAAAAAAAAAGAAATAAAAAGAAAAGAAATGAAAAGAAAGGAAAAACAGAGCTCGCAAGGTTGAAAACCCAGAAGGCGGCCTTGGCAAAAGTTAGAGAGCAAAAGGAGAGATTAAAACCCGAGTGTACCCTAACCCCCGAACTACGTAAGGCTTGATTCCAATCTTTGGGATACGTAGGCAACTTCATTCTGAAGTCCAGCCGTAAAACACTTCAAATTGATTGTGCCCATGTAATGGTTTTGATCATCTTCGCCTTCTCTGTATCCGAGAATTTGGTTGTGTTCGTCACTCTGAGGACTGACTACAATGCGCTGCTGTGCCATTCAAACAAGGGGCAACTTTCCGTTGCCATTCAATGCGCTGCAGTGCCGTTCAAATAAGGGGCAACTTTCCGTTGCCACGCAGCTCCCCTCAAGCAAGGGGCAATTTTCCTTCGAATCTGAGGTTGTGCATCTCGAGAGTGGGTTCTATGCTCGTTGAGCAGTGGCCGTTTGCAAAAATAGTTTTTGAGAATTTTTAATGAAGTTGACTAATTCTCTCGAAAAGTATTCCATTTTTCCAAAACTGGACCATTTCTTGGACCCAAAAAAGGAAAATTTTCAGTGCTCATAACCTAACTCACATGATTTCAAATCAGAAAATCGAACAAGCGCGTTAATCTAACTCTCATTTTGGTTAAAATTGATTTAAGCAGAAGCCAAAAACAAAAAATGGTCAAAATAATGAACTAGGGGCACAGTTGAGCCAGGCTTCCTGTCTTTCCTCCGTTGTCAATGCACTTGCCAGAAAGGGCACCATACTTACCGGAAAGGGCACCCTATTCACCAAGAAGGGCACAGCGGAAGCTAATAGAAAAGGGTTGAAAGCTCTCACATCCTCCGAGCAACGAGGTATCAAGCCAAGTGCGAAGCACAAACTGGAATGGGGTAGGATATTCCATTCCCTCATCTGGACAGATCTAATCACGTCCAAACTCCCCAGTAGAGCATCGTCAACCAATGTCAATTGCAGAACTGCTGCACATCCAGCCGTATCACAACCTCTCTGTGGGGGAAGTTAACTGCTGTGAGCAGAAGAAAGAGAATCTAGCAGAATGCTAGGGGCAAGAGCCCGCAACTTCTTGTTTATCCATCAATCACTCAGGGGAGGGATTAAAAAATGAGAGATTAAAGAATAGAGAGATGTGCGCTGAGAGAAAAAGTGAGGAAAAGGGCTTTTTCAGAAAAACAGAGCTTGAGGGCCGAGTGATGTGAGAATCACAAATGGAAAAGGGTGGGAAATAATACCCAGAGAAACTGGCTCCTCGCGATCTGAGAATTCTCTCGTCTTTCCAATACGTCTGAGTGTCGTGTCTTTTGCTTTCTCTCGATTCTTGTTTTGAGTCGTTTCGAGTGTTCCACTCGGTGTGTTTAGGTTGTTTTACCTTGTTTTTCCTTTGTTGAGTTGTGTTTAGATTGTTCTACCTTTGTTTTCCGTTGTTGAGTCATTTTGGCTGTGGTCAGTTGTAGGCTCAATACCCGGTTGAGAAATCATTCTCAATTTCAATTTCAAAAAAAAAAAAAAAAAAAAAAAAAATCGCTTTGTGCTCAAAGTGCTGTGCCATTCTCCATGCTTGTGCAAAACGAGATTTTGTTCTTTCAAAAACTGCAGGGTTCAACCCGGTCATGTGAAAATAGTAAAACCGGGACCTATCTGAAGCTATATAGGTTCCAGACTTCGAAGCAAAAGAAAAAAGGAAAAATGTCAGGCATCTGAGTTTGTTTCAACTTCTGCAAGTTCCGTCATCGCATCCTGTATGTTCAGAATGAGCTGTGTTTTCAAAATTAAAAGAATATTGTGTTATGAGCCGCGTGTTCAGATCGAGCAGTGTCATGTGATGAGCTGCGTGTTCAAAATGAAAAGAATGAGCTGTGTGTTCAGAAATGAAAATGTATGAGCTGCGTGTTCGGAATTAAGAATCAAATGCATGAGCTGCGTGCAAATGAAATGAATGAGCTGTGAGTTCAAAAGTGAAATGTAAGAACTATGTGTTCAATATGCGCTGCGTGCAAATAAAACAGTGGGCCGTGTGTTCACCTCAAAAGTTTGGGCTGCGTGTTCAACTTTCAAAACAATGGGCTGTGTGTTCACCATCAAGAGTTTGGGCTGCGTGTTCAACTTTCAAAACTGCGGGCTGTGTGTTCACCTCAAGTGTGTGCTGCGTGTTCACAATCAAAAATAGGCTGCGTGTTCAGAAATTCAAAAAGTTTGGGCTGCGTGTTCAACCTTCAAACAAGTGTGTGCTGCGTGTTCACAATCAAAAAAATGGGCTGCGTGTTCAGAAATTCAAAAAGTTTGGGCTGCGTGTTCAACCTTCAAACAAGTGTGTGCTGCGTGTTCACAATCAAAAAAATGAGTTATGTGTTCAGAAATTCAAAAGTTTGGGCTGTGTGTTCAACCTTCAAACAAGTGTGTGCTGCGTGTTCACAATCAAAAAATGGGTTGCGTGTTCAGAAATTCAAAAGTTTGGGTTGCGTTTTCAACTTTCAACAAATGTGTGCTGCGTGTTCACATTCAAAAATGGGCTGTGTGTTCAGAAGTTCAAGAGTTTGGGCTGTGTGTTCAACTTTCAACAAGTGTGTGCTGCGTGTGCACAATCAAAATTTGAGCTGCGTGTTCAGAAAGTCAAGTGTTTGAGCTGTGTGTTCAGGCTTCAAAAAACTATGGGCTGTGTGTTCATCTCAAAGTTCGAGCTATGTGTTCAACATCAAGTGTTTGAGCTGTGTGTTCAGACTTCAAAACAGTGAGCTGTGTGTTCACTCTTAACCAGTGTGTGCTGTGTGTTCACCTCAAAATTTGGGCTGCGTGTTCAGAAATTCAACAGTTTGGGCTGCGTGTTCAACTCTCAACTAGCGTGTGCTGTGTGTTCACCTCAAAATTTAGGCTGGCGTTCAGACTTCAAAGACAGTGAGCTGCGCGTTCCTCAAACTCTCAACCAGTGTGTGCTGTGTGTTCACCTCAAAATTTGGGCTGCGTGTTTAGAAATTCAACAGTTTGGGCTGCGTGTTCAACTCTCAACTAGTGTGTGCTGTGTGTTCACCTCAAAATTTGGGCTCCGTGTTCAGACTTCAAAGACAGCGAGCTGCGTGTTCAACTCTCAACCAGTGTGTGCTGTGTGTTCACCTCAAAAGTTTGGGCTGCGTGTTCAAATTTCAAAAACTGTGGGCTGTGTGTTCACCTCAAAAGTTTGGGCTGCGTGTTCAACTTTCAAAAACTGTGGGCTGTGTGTTCACGACAACAAGTTTGAGCTGTGTGTTCAGATTTCAAGAAAATGTGGGCCGCGTGTTCACCGCAAGAGTTTGAGCTATGTGTTCAGATTTCAAGAAAATGTGGGCTGCGTGTTCGCGACAAAAGTTCGAGCTGTGTGTTCAGATTTCAAAAATGTGGGCTGCGTGGTCACGCCAAAAGTTTAAGCTGCGTGTTCAGAAATTCAAGTGCTTGAGCAGTGTGTTCAAAATGCAAACCAAATGCTGTATTATGGACTGAGTGTTCAGATTGAGCAGTGTTATGAGCTGTGTGCCCAAAGCAAGCTGTGTGCCCGAAATGAGCTGTGTGCTTGAAAATGAGCTGTGTGCCCGAAGAATGAGCTGTGTGCCTGAAGCGAGCTGTGTGCCCGAAAAATGAGCCGTGTGCCCGAAGAACGAGCTGTGTGCCCGGAAAACGAGCTGTGTGCCCAAGAGAACGAGTTGTGTGCCCAGAAAACGAGCTGTGTGCCTGAAAAATGATCTGTGCGCCCCCAAGATGAGCTGTGTGCCCGAAAAATGAGCCGTATGCCCGAAGAACGAGCTGCGTGCCCAGAAAACGCTGGTGGCCCAAAAACGAGCTGTGTGCCCGGAAAACGAGCTGTGTGCCCGAAAAATGAGCTGTGTACCCCCCAAGATGAGCTATGTGCCCGATATGAGCTGTGCGCTCGAAATAAACTGTGTGCCCCCGAAAAATGAGTTGTGTGCCCCCAAGATGAGCTGTGTGCCCGAAATGAGCTGTGTGCCCGAAATGTGCTGTGTGCCCAAAGTGAGCTGTGTGCCCGAAATGAGCTGCGTGCCCGAAGCGAGCTGTGTGCCAAATGAATGGAATGCTGTGTCGTAAGCTATGTGCCAAGTCTTGCATTGTGCAGGCATTTTATCATGCTACTTTGCGCATCGCACTGTTTTGCGCACCTTTACTTGCATCGAAGATGCATTTTATCGCGTCATTTTGCGCATCACACTATTTTGTGCACCTTACTTGCATGGTGCATGTATTATCACTCGCACTGTCTTGCGCATCCTTTGTCTTAGCACTGTCTTGTGTACACACTTGCATTGCACTGTCTTGTGCATCCACCCTGCATCACACTGTCTTGTGCACCTACATAGCATTATTTTGTGCATTCCTTCTGCATCGCACTGTCTTGTGCACTACCTGGTCTAGGAGACCTTAAATCCTCTAAAGGTGCAATTTCTTTGGTATTTGTCGTGCCCGAACAACTTCCAGTGGTCTGGTATAGCCACCTGCCTGTGTTTTCAGTGAGTTCCTAGGAGACCAACTGAGACGGTGGAAACTAGAGTTCGAATGGCTTATGCCTAGAACACAAAGGTTCGGGATTTCTGAGACTAAAGTCTGGTTTAAATACCAGGGGTATATCCTCGGCTTGAAATCTGTATGGCAGCCCCATAGATTGAGATAGCATGTGTATGCACCTCAATTCTGGATACTGACCAACCTAGTCTGTCACCCTGTTGGAGAATAGGGAAAGCTGCGACCATAGTCAGGGAGAAAAGTAGTACCTGTGGTTCGACTAAGAAGAAGCGAAAGACCCCCAGCAGCATGAGGCACGATATTGTATGTATGGTTCATTTGAAGCTGGTGTGACCAGACGAATCGCGCAGCAGGTATGTATCTTCTCCGTGTGAGACGTGGCGAGAATTGAATAATTCTCCGCATTCTTAAAACTGCATGAAATGGAGTTTGATTTGCATTGCATTGTTGCTTAAAACTATTGCATTTATCGTGAATATTTATTTCATTATAGCTTGCTGTTTGGCATGATCATGAGTTATGTTCGGCTTTGTGCATGTCGTTTTGCATTTTGCCCCCCGCCTGCAGGCATGCCTGCGGGCACATTTCTTTGTTATCTTGTATGTTTGTCTAAGTCTTCGGCCTTGTCAAAAATGGGTCGTCTCTGGGCTTTGACATTCACTCCGTCACGTATAACTTTCGAGTTCTGTCAAAGAGGGGCAACTGTAGACGCCCCATTTTTGACCGACCTTAAGACTCAGACGTCACCAACTGAGCGCTCGGTGATAGTGCATATTGTGCTCGTTCCGAAGTTTCATAGTCTTTGCTGCGAGCCTTGCCTCCGGACTTCGGGGCTCTTTTGTGCTTTGCCTCAGTTTGCGAACCAGTTCCTGTTTTCTCTGTTTTCTCTTCCCGAAGGGAGGGAGAGGTCTCGTAGACCATCTCTCAGTGGCCGTAGGCTACGTTTCGTGGTCGTAGGCCATTTTTCCCGTTTAAGGCCAGTTTTCCGGTTTTCAGAGCCGTCGGTCGTGCGTCTCGGTTCGGGATCACTTAACTACCTCCGATTGCTCCGGTTTTTGGCAAACCTTGTTTCCTCCCTTTAGAGGGACACTGTGCCCGGGAGACCACCTTCGTGGTCATACGCCACCTCCGGTGTTTAACAGCCTGTTTTTTGAGGCCCCGGACCGCGCGTTTTGGCCCCCGAACCCTCGTTTTGCATCGACTAGGGTTCATTTTTGGTATGGACTATTTTCATTGCTAGGAAGATGGTAGGATGGTTGGGAGGCCACCTTTTCCCCTGAAAAACTAGTTTTCTCATTTTCTCTCTCTAAAGCCGGTTTTTTCTGACAGAAAGCTGGTTTTTCTTACTTTTGAGCCACAATTTCTGGCTTTTCATACCATCATTGTGTTGTGCACACCTGGGAGGCCACCAATATGGGTAGGCCGACCAGTAATTCATCTTGACCCTTTTGAACCCCTCTAAAAAGTTGGTTTTTCTCCCTCCTGGGTCACATTTTCTGGTTTTTCTCTACACAGCTGTGTTGTGCACACTTGGGAGGCCACCTTTCTGGGGTGGCCGACCAGTAATTTCTCTTGAACCTTTTGACCCCTGGTCGACCGACCAGGGGAGGTGGCCGGCCGGCCACCTTGGCCTTTTGAACCTGGTCGCCAGTCTTGTCTCCTCAGGTGCATTCCAGCTGTGCTAGCTGTTTTGCATGACCCTCTGTCGAGGATTTGTCCTTGTTTTTGGTCCATTTAAGGTGGTTTTGCACCCTTTGCTTGGCTTCCAAAGGAAGTTGACCCTTTGGTCAAGCTTCTTGAGGAAGCTTGACCTTTTGGTTTAGCTTCCTCAAGAAGCTTGACCCTTTTGGTCAAGCTTCTTTTAGAAGCCTTGACCCCCTCTCTTGGCTTCTCCAAGAAGCCTCACCCTTCTCCCTCTATATAACACACACTCCACCTCCATTTGAGAGGGTTAGAAGCTTTTGGCTGGAAATATACATACAACCCTCTATCTCTATACTTCTAGCCTCCAAATACCCTTGTTCTTGGCCATTTTACACTACAACCCATAGCCTACCACCTCCATCATCCATTCCAGCACCTTGGAGGCCATTTGCAGAGGTTGAAAGCTCACAATCTTGGACCAAAAGCTGCTGCATTGCTGTGCTACAAGGGTAAGCCTTCATTTTCCATTTTCTTGCATTCTTTTGCTTCATTTCTTAGCCCTATTTGCAAGCATTTTTGGGCTCCGAACCAAACTGTAAAGTGTCTTATTTTGAGCCCCTCTTCAACTTTGATTAAGGACACTTTGCTGTTTGAAGTTAACTACTTCCTTGTTTGTTCAATCTCTCTTTTAGGGCTATTTTTGTATCCTATTTTAGCCTTACTTGTGAACATTTTTGAGATTTTCTATAAATTGGAAAAAGTCTTATTTTGAGACCCTCTTGATGTTTGTTTAAGGGCATTTTTCTGTTTGAGGTCATATGCTTCTTTATATGCTTGATTGCCTTTTGTTTTGAGCCTTGCATATAAGCTTTTGCTGCATGCTTGTTTTGGCCTCTTAGCCACTGAAATCTAGTGGATTTTCAGTGGTTTAGATGCTATTTTGAGAGCCCAAATTAGAGGGGGGTGACCCCCTCTCTCCTTGATTTGTTTGTTGGCCTTATTGGCCTTCAAAAGAGGCTCCATCTTGCATGCTTTGAAGTCACTTTCCAGACCCCATTATGTAAGTTTTGAGGTCTTCCTTGGCTCTGTCCGAGGCCCTTTTGGCCATATTTTATGTCTATGTTGCATGTGTAGAGAAATCCCATTCAAGGCCTTCCAAAGAGGCCTTTCTTTGCATGTTTTCGAGACTGATTTCAGGGCCAATTTGGTGAGGTTTAGGGCTGTCATAATCCATTTCCAGAGGTGGTTTTGCCATGGTACATGTCTACCTTGTATGTGCTTAATAACCCCTTGTATGGCCCTCTAAAGGAGCTCATCATTTTTGCATGCATTGGCTGCATTTCAGTGATTATTTGGGCATATTTTGATATGTTTTATTCACTGTTTTTGGCTGGTTTGATGAGTTCTCATACGCTTCATATACATGCCATATAAACCATGTTTGCTAGCCAATGTTGCATCCTATTTTAGTCCATCATGTTAGCATCTTTTGGCCATGCCTTAAACTGGAAATGTGCATGTTTTGGGACTGCCTTGGCTCTGTCTTTAGACTTCATGATCAAATAATGCTTGTTTTGTGTACTTGTGGTTCAATGCATTGGACTAGTTTTGAGTTTCGGGGCTTATTTCATGCATCGGGTGCCATATTCCATGTTTCGGGACCATTTAGCATCATGTTTCAGTGCTGAAATTTACATTTTTGAATGCCATGCTTCATCCTTGCCATGCTTTGGTAGAGTAGCATTTCATGCCTTAGGTTCGGTCCTTGGTATTCGCGCATGTGTGCACGCATTTCGGTTGTCTCATTTCCCTTACATGGCTACTGATGTGAGTGTGGCTGAGGTCCACTCATGTTGGTATAAGTCCATCGTGCATTGTGTATACCATTTCGGTCCATAGCATTGCGTATGCTAGGTTGCATGTTAGAGCATTGTGCATGCCATGATATGTCATTCCTCGCATTGTGTATGCTAGGTTGATAGTCGCATTGAGTATGCCTTAGTTCACGAGCATTGCGCATGCCATGTAGTGTTAGCATTGTATATGCTAGATGCATGTTTGCATTTTATCCCTTGCATGCTTGCATCACTTGGTTGCATTACACTTAGGATTGCATGCTAGTCGCATTTGCACGTGCCATGCATTGCTTGTTACATTATGCTTGGAGTAGGGTTTAGTCCAAGCACGGAAAACGAGGGACGTTTTGTACTCCAAGTGACGAAACGTGCCTCGATTCTCGGTCACCAACATTCCGGATTTCCCATGATGGAGTTTAGGCCTTAAGTGTGTATTTGTGCATTCATGTCACATTAAAGCGTGCAATTCGACTCCTCGGCCATCATGCATTGAGATGCGTGGTTGATGGCCCGAGGACCGAGGGCCACACTCCCTAGAGCTTGTGCAAGGACGGAGAGGGGTGGTCGCGCACACATAGTTGAAAATACCTTGCTTTCTCTCCTTCTTGCCTTTGTTGCAGAAAAAACCAGAGTCCAGGGGCAGAAAGTGGTCGGCCGACCAGGTTTCCTGGTAGGCCGACCACCTTTTTTGGTTTCCACCATAAGGGGTGGTCGGCAAGGGTTTTCCAAGCTAATACCTGGTCGGTGGCTTTCCCAAGGTGGAGTTTCAGCCTTCTGGAGCTTTGTGTAAGTTTTTGAAATCAGTTGCAAACAAAGATGAGACGAGGCATGGCGATGGAATTTACCGACAAAGCGCATCGAGCATGCATGCATCCATTATCATCCAAAACAGAGCTGAGGCAGTCACATTCATTTAATTTATTTGCTTACTTAGCTAATTTGTTAATTAGTTAGTGGTTGTGTAATAATTAATTGTGATTCGTTATTCATTCGGACTGTTTTACTTTCGGACTGTATATTATTTATTCGGACCCTCCGAGCGAGGGCACAACTGTAATAAGTGTGCGTGCGTGTGATGTATGTCTTCCAATCCCACGTCTTTCTCCCTTTTATTTACCAGCTTATGATGGTTAGATTAGGGCATGTTTCAATTAGCATACTTATGCTCGCATGTTTGCATCCATTCATCTGTCTTGCATAACCGGGCTCGGCGCATCACACTAACTGCATTGTATTTCAATTCCAAATTGAATACGTGTTAGCTGTAGCATTTCACATGCCATCTTTAGAATAGCCGAGCCTATTATAGTTGCATACCTGATGTGTTGCATTAGGCATTTCAGCATAGCTAGGATCATGCATTGATTTCTAACATAGTTTCTGTTTTGGCTTGGAGTACTTGGTAAGCTTTTATGCTTTAGCATCCTTGCATGTGTGTGAGTGACTTCCATGATAGCATGCTTACCATGAGGCTATTGTTTATGCGATATAACTGCCTGAATGCCTGTGGGTGAAGGTTGGGTTATTTGAATTGGAACAATTCATCGATTGCGAGTTTTAAGCCCACTAGATAGTAGCAAATCATTACAGAAGCCCCATTTTTGACCAACCTTAAGACTCAGACGTCACCGATTGAGCGCTTGGTGATGTTACATATCGTGCTCGTTCAGAGGTTTCAAAGTCTCGGCTGCGAGCCTCGCCTCCGAACTTTCGGGCTTTTCTGTGCCTTGCCTCGGTTTGCGAACCAGGCTCCGTTTTCCCCATTTTCTCTTCCCAAAGGGAGGGAGAGGTCTCGTAGATCATCTCTCAGTGGACGTAGGCTACGTTTCGTGGTCGTAGGCCATTTTTCCCGTTTGGAGCCCGGTTCTTGGTTTTTCGGAGCCGTTGGCCGTGTGCCTCGGTTCGGGACCGCTTAACCATCTCCGTTTGCTCCGGTTTTTGGCATGCATCTTATTTCCTCCCTTTTGAGGGACACTGTGGCTCGAGAGACCAACTTCGTGGTCAAATGCCACCTCCGGTGCTTAACAGTCAGTTTTCGGGGCCACGGGCCGCGCGTTTTGGCCCCCGAACCTTCGTTTTAAATCGGGTTGAGTTCATTTTTGGCAGGGACCTCATTTTCATTGTTAGGAAGCTTGTAGAAGGGTGGGAGGTCAGCAATTGTCCTGAGGACCAGCTTTATTCCTTCATCGCTCTCCGTCGCCCGTTTTTCTTGCTAGAAAGCTAGTGTTGACCATTCCCGGGCCACTTTCCTTGGCCCTCAACCACATATTTGTGTTGTACACACCTGGGAGGCCACCAATATGTCATGGCCGGCCAGCAATTGTCCTGACCCTTTTGAACCCCTCTGAAAAGTTGGGTTTCTCTCTTCTGATTCACTTTTTCTGGGTTTTGACCACATGGTTGTGTTGTGCACACATGGAAGGCCACCAATATGGGTGGCCGGCCAGCTTTTTCTCATTGACCCTTTTAACCCGGCCGCCCGGCCAGGGGAGGTGGCCGGCCGGCCACCTAAACCCTCTGAACCTGGCCGGCCATGCTCCCCTCAGCTGGTTCCTTACAGCTTGCAACCCTCCTTTCCCCCCAGATCTGTATCCGAGGGGGGTTTTTTTGGGGGGGAAATTTGAATTCAATTTTCCCCCCTTTCCTCCACTCCTTTGCCTATATAACCAGCACCCCCAGCTGCATTTTGAAAGGTTACAAAAATTGTGTTGGAGCTCTTGCATTACATCTCCCTCTCCCTCTCTTCCAACCTTCAAACCCTAAAGGTTCTTGCACCCTTTACACTACACACCATAGCACCACACCTCCATACTCCATTCCAGCAACTTGAGGCTATTTTTCAGAGGTTAGGAGCACCATTTCTTGGTCCAAAAGTTGCTGTGTTGCTGCTCTACAAGGGTGAGTCTTCTTCCCCATTTTTCTAGCCTTTTCTTGGTTCATTTGTAAGCCATACTTGCAAGCATTTTTGGGCTCCGACCCAAACTATAAATAGTCATATTCTGAGCTCCTTTTAATGTTTGATCAAGGACCTATGGCTGTTTGAGGTCCCCTACTATCACTTGCCTCTTTAACTCTCTTTTAGGCCTTTTTTTTGCATAGTATTTTAGGCCTATTTTTGAGCTGTTTTGGACTTGGTCATAAATTGTAAAATATCTTGTTTTGAGCCCCTCTTCAACATTGTTGAAGGGCTCTCCTCTTTTTGAGGCCAGCAGCTACCACTTGTCTCTTTATCCCTCTTTTAGGCCTTTTTCTTGCATGATAGTTTAGCCTCACTTGTGTTTATTTTCGTGGCTTGATGTAAACTGTAAAGTGCCATGTTTTGAGCCCCTCTTCAACTTTGTTGAAGGACTCTTTGCCATTTGGGGCCAGATATTGTCCCTTGTCTCTATCCTCCCTTTTAGGGCCATTTTTGCATGATAGATTAGCCCTATTTATGTTCATTTTTGAGACTTGTTATAAACTGAAAAAAAGCTTGTTTTGACATCATCTTCATGTTTGGTCAAGGGCATTTTCTTATTTGAGGTTACATGCTTCCTTGTATACTTGATTCCCTCATATTTTGAGCCTTACACCCTAGCTATTGTTGCATGCTTTGTTTGACCCTCTAGCTACTGGAATCCAGTGGATTTCCAGTGGCTTTGATGCTGTCTTGAGCCTCCAAATCAGAGGGGGGTGACCCCCTCTCACCTTGACTTGTTTGGTGGTCATTTTGGCCTTCCAAAGAGACCCTATCTTGCATGCTTCTTAGTCATATTTCAGGGTCAATTTGGTGAGTTTTAAGACTATCATATTTGATTTTCAAAGTTTATTTACGGCTTCCACATGTCTATCTTGTATGTGCCTAATAAACCCTTTGTATGCCCTCCAAAGGAGCCCCTCATTTTTGCATGTGTTGGCTGCCTTTCCATATGTATTGGGCATATTTTGGCAATTTTGCATTTAGTTCACTGATTTTTTCTGGTTTGGTGAGTGCTCACTTGCTTCATGTACTTGCCATGTAATCCATGTTTGATAGTCAAAATTGCATGCTATGTTAGGCCATCTTGCTAGCATCTTTTGGCCATGCTTTGAACTAGAAAAGTTCATGTTTTGGGACTGCCTTGACTCTTTCTTCATGCTTCGTGATCAATAATGCATGCTTGTATAGCTATAGGTCATTGCGTATGCCTAGTTTTGAGTTTCGGGGTTCATCTCATGCATCGGGTGCCATATTGCCATGTTTTGGGGCTGTTTAGCATCATATTTTAGTGCTGAAATTCGCATGTTTGTATGCCACATTCCATGCCTTGCCATGCTTTCGTAGAGTGGCATTCATGCCTTAGGTCCGGTCCTCGATCTGCGTGCATGTGTACACGCATCTCGAGTGTCTCATTTCCATCCTAATGGCCTCCTATGTGAGTGTGGCTGAGGTCCAATTGTGTTGGTGTAAGCCCACTATGCATTGTGTATGTCATTTCATTTCATAGCATTGTGTATGCTAGGTTGTATGTTAGCGCATTGTGTACGCCATGTTACCTTGTGCATCGTGTATGCCATTTCATAGCATTGTGCATGTTAGGTTGTATCTTAGTTGCATTCATGCATGTCATGCATATTACATTGTGTTTGGGATATGAGTTAGCCCGAGCACGGGAAACGAGGTACGTTTCATACTCCGAGTGACGGAACGTGTCTCAATTCCCCAGTCGCCGACACTCCGGATGACCCATGATGGAGTTCAGGTTTTGTTGTGTTTTCATGTGCATTCATTTCATATTGAGTCGTGCAATTCGACTCCTCGGCCATCATGCATTGAGATGCGTGATTGGTGGCACGAGGATCGAGACATGCATACATATGTAAAAATATATTGCCATGCCCCTTTTCTGCTCTCTGTTGCAGCAAATCAGAAATCAGCAGCTTTCAAAAGCCTTGCACTACATTCCGGCATTAATTGTAAAACAGAGGCTAATTGGGGCATCGCAGTGGATTTCCGCGCAAAGCAGCTCAAACATGCATCATCCATCATCCGGAATAGAGTCGAGGAAGTCCCTGGCTTGCATGCCAATTTACAGCTTTCCTAGTTTAATTTGTTAATTAATTAGGGTTTTGTATTTTTCGGACTGTATTTATTCGGGACTGTATATTATTCTTCGGACCTCCCCTCCGAGCGAGGCACAATTGTAATAAGTGTGCGTGTGTGTGATGTATGTCTTCCAACCCCACGTCTTTCTCCCTTTTATTTACCAGCTTATGATGGTTAGATTAGGGCATATTTCAATTAGCATACAGTTGATAGCATGTTTGCATTTATTCATCTGTTTTGCAGGCACCGGGCTCGGCACACCATACTAACTGCATTTGTATTTCAATTTCAAGTTGAGTACTTGTTAGCTGTTGCATCTCATATACCATGTTTAGAATAGCCGAGCCTGCTATAATTGCATTTTTGCATGTGTTGCATTAGGCATTTCTGTATAATTAGGATCATGCATGGATTTCTAATTAGCTTCTGTTTTGGCTTGGAGTACTCGGTAAGTTTTTATGCTTTAGCATCCTTGCATGTGTGTGAGTGACTGCCATGATAGCATGCTTACCATGAGACTATTTGCTTATATGATATAACTGCCTGAATGCCTGTGGGTGAAGGTTGGGTTATTTGGATTGGAACAAATCTTCAACTGTGAGTTTTAAGCCCACTAAATAGTGGCAAAACCATGCTTTCTAAGCCCACTCGAGGGTGGCAAAATCTGCATTTTAAGCCTACTTGCGAGTAGCAAACCATCTTTCAAAAACAAACATGAAATGTTTTGTTCCAATTCAGGTGACCCGGTCTATACTTGTATGCTTTGCGCGTCACATAGTAAATCTAGGCTAATAACCAGAATAAGAATGCATAATGTTTTCAAAACTAGATATCATGGTTAGTAGATGCCGATCTTTGATCGGGCGAGCGGGGGTGTTCACGAAGTAACCTTCCCCAATCGTACCCAAGTTCCTGAGCCGAGGCAACTTTGGTGATGATGGACACGTGGCCGTAGGCAACGAGTCAGGGTTTCTTAAATTTCCCAAAAATAAAATATTTAGGTGGCGACTTTGTATCTGGCAAAGCAGTCCATATTTGGCACTTCTTTTCTAAAAATCTGTTTTCTCAAAACGATTTGCCGGATTTGGACTCTTTGGTTCAGATTACGAACCATGACAATTTGAGTCTTGAACTGTAGTGAGCCCAAAATGAACGGAACGGGGACTCAACCCTCCCGGGGCGTTCGGGGACATCTACAGTTTCTGGTGACTCTGCTGGGGAGCGAACCCATAATCTCTGGTTTTGACTGCACTTGTGTGTTTCTTTGCATTGCATTTGCATTGGTGCGCCTAGGGCACCGTGTTTGCCATCTGCTATTCCTGAACGGTTTGTCGGAGGCTTGTCTTGTCAAGGCATGACCATAAGGCTAACCGGTTGTGGGCTCTGCCAGTATGGGAACACAAACCCCGGTTTTACCGGGGCACCCTTTTGACCACTCGACCTAGTGCATATCGAAATCCGTAGTGACCATTCCTAAATACGACAAGTTACTTACCCGATATAGGTTGTTTGAAACCGCTGCGTGCGTAGTGAAACCCTAGCTCCTGACGAAATAGGACAGGGAAACCCTACCCCAACATAGGGGTGTTTTGGCTCTCACTTATCTGTTATGTGCTGTTAGAGTGCGTCTCTACAGGAAATGCATGTATCAGTCTATGAGTTTTGGCATCAAGCCTGCGGGCATCAGTCAGTGTTTAAGAATCAGTTATCTGCGGGTATCAGATTCAGTCATGGGGGACAGTGATTCAGGGATAATGATCAGTGTTTGAGGACAGTGTGTATTCAGCTTATCGACTGTGTGTTGTTATGCCCAGCTGTGTGTTGTGTATTTATTTTAAGCTGTTATGCTGTTCATTTATCTGGTTGTTTATTTCCTTATTGCTTTATTTATCTTTCTGCTAGGACAGTTTTAGCACAATTGCTTCCAACCCAGTAGATATTCCCCAAGCACTTTGGACAAGAGGTCGTCGGCTCAATCGATCTGAGGATCTGGTTGACGGACAGCCAGTGTTCCATTCTCTACCCCCGGTTGTCAGGAGAAGGCCGAGAAGGCGTAGTGTGTTTGAACAGAGGTTACCAGAGCAATGGTCTACCCTAGCAGTGAACAGTCGGGTTGAGGTCCCAATTTCTGCCATAGAGATACACATACCAGTCAGTCAGCAAGATCAGCGGAATATTGCCGGGATGGAAGAAATGATGCGCCAAATCCAAGAGAGTATGAAGCAGATGCAGGAGGACGCTGTCCGCCAAGCGGAATTCTCTAAACAGCAGGCCACAATCATGGCCCAACAGGCGGAGCTAATTACCCGGCTACAGCAGCAAGCCGGAGCATCAGCCTCACATCCGAATCCTCCCCCACCAGGGGTCCCAATACCCGAGCAAACACCAACTACCCAGAATGTCCTGCCAAACATCCAAAACACCTTGCCGAATGTCCAAAACATCCAGGAGGACACAGACCTTCCAACGGGGCCAGCTCCGCCCCCGCTTCCACCTCAATCATCCAAAGTACATACACCCGTCAACCACCCGGACTCTCCCTTCGAGTTCGAAGTAGACCCTACAGCACTGAAACTGAGCAAGCTCGAGAAGCTATTCAAAAAATCCCAAGGGGTAAAAGCTATCCCGGATATCGAGGACGGATATACCGATGTGGCTGTGACGCTGTCGGATAGATTCAAGATGCCGCAGATTAATCGCTTCGACGGATCTGGTGATCCCATGGTCCACCTCCGGCTATTCTCAGATATACTGCGACCAATGGGCCTCACCAGACCCCAGAAGCTTTCGCTATTCAGCCGGACCCTGTCAGGTGTGGCCGCTATCTGGTATGCGAAATTGGAGGATGATGTCAAGCGGAGTTGGGACGAAATGGCCGAGGCCTTTGTTGCGCAATACTCTTACAACACCCAGATCAAGATTACAACTCGTGATCTCGAAACAACAAGGCAGGAGCTCAAAGAGAGTTTCTCAGATTTTGTGACTCGGTGGAGGGCAAAGGCCTCGATGATGACTTTAAGGCCCACCGATAAGGACCAGATCAGGATGATTGTGCGCAATCTCCAACCAAAACTGATGCAAAAGATGATTGTACTCCCCTTCCCCACTTTTCAGATCTGCACGAGATGGGGGTACAAATTGAAGATGCAATGAAACAGGGTCTGATTGACAAGACAGGGAGAGCAACCCCGGAGAACCTTTAACCGCAACAACAACGCGGGCCCGAGTGGCGCTGCAACTGCAAGAACTTCGGAGGTCACATGGTCGCCACCATTCCCCCTCCCCTCCAAGGCCCATGGCAGCCACACCCTTCTCCGGTGCATCCGGAAGCAATACACAGACCACTAAATACCAACCCAGAGGCCAAAGAACCTTCACCCCATTGTACATGCCCTTGTCCAAGGCTCTAGGGGTCTTAATCAGAAAGGGGCACCTAAAACCCCTGGAGCCAAGGCCGTTGCCAAATCCACTTCCCCCCACTCACAACCCAGCCAAATACTGTGCATATCACCAGCAACACGGTCATGACACCGACCAATGCTTCAGATTGCGTCACGAGATTCAAGATCTCGTTGACAAACAGGTGATTTTGCCGCCAGAAAGACCCAACGTCACAACCAACCCACTCCCTACACACAACCAAGCTCCACCTCCCAAAAGAATCAACTTCATCCAGACTGGGGTCGTGTCTTACGATCCTAGCATCTATATCACTCCCTCCCATCTACCTAAGCCAGAGGTGCTCCTTCCCGACTGCACTGACTTTGTGTGCATGCTGGACATCTCTACAACCCAACCTGAGCCAATGGTGGCGATTGTTGAAGACGGTGCAAGGGAGATCACAGAGGAGAATGGAACTGTTGAGTTGGGGTTTGAGCAGTCTGGGAATTTTGCTAGAGAAGCCTACAATCCGAGCAATTACATCCTGTCAGCGGGCCAGTCTGAGCCAAATATAGAATTGACAGAGAGAGCAGAACTGTGTATGATCCAGGGGGATAAATTTGAGCAGGGAACGGATGATTTAACAGTTGTGGAAGAGGGTCTTACCAACCTCCAGTTTTTCAATGACCAAGAATCAGGGGACGCAGTAGTCAACTGGTTTGAGTATGAGGAATCGGCAAAGGCTACCGGATGGCTGGATGATCAACCGGATGGTGGAGTTCCAACAGGGCCGGCAGGGGCGGGCGAGGGTATCAGTGTGGCCGGAAGGGCGGAAGTCAGAGTATATTGCCGAAGAGCGCCGGTACAAAGAATTTCGCTCAGGACAGAAGCATTGTGAATGCAGGGAAAGTTGAAC
This sequence comes from Camellia japonica, assembly GCA_030407325.1. NCBI lineage: Eukaryota > Viridiplantae > Streptophyta > Magnoliopsida > Ericales > Theaceae > Camellia > Camellia japonica. Next base: position 48,929,425 of record JAPPVO010000019.1, read on the forward strand.
AACAAACTGCGCTGACGCAGGTAGAACAACAGGGTTCTGAGAGAACCGGGAAAGCCAAAACCCATGAGGGGATTGAAAATGCTGTGGGCACAGGGACAGAAGATGCTGTGAGCATGTGGGCTGAGAGTGCTGCGAGTACAATCTTGCCGGAGCCAGACAGGTGCTTTTGAATGCCAACGAATGTGGTGGGAAGACGATGATTTGTGTCTTGCCCACACAGACGAGGATTGGGGGAGCAATCAACCTGACGACACCTGGTATCTCGATGAAGTTGATCACATGACAAGAAGCGGCGGTACTTCAAGCCCCCGCACCTAGACCAACCAGAGGCATCTGGGAAAGACAAGAAACTGAAAAGCAGAAAGAGAAGCAGATTGAGAAGGAAGCTGTATTGAAGCAGCTGAAGAAGATACAAGCAGACATCTCCATCTGGGGACTGCTTATGGCGTCACGAGTGCACAGACAGGCTGTCCTATCTGCTATGGACAAGGCTAAACTCTCTATAGATACCACACCAGAGCAGCTGGTTGGACTGGTCTTTCCGGGAGGAGGTTCCCCGATGTTAACCTTTTCAGACAAAGAACTGCCGCCTGAGGGCGCAAATCATAACAAACCCCTCTACATCTCTGTGGAATGTAGGGACAAGTGGGTGCCGGTAGTTCTTGTCGACACGGGATCCGCCATTAATGTATGCCCGTCAAGGACGGCATATGCAATCGGGTTAAAACCCGCGGACTTCGTGCCAACTACTCAAGTGATCAGAGCCTATGATAACACCAGCAGGGAGGTGATGGGGACTGTCAAAATTCAGACCCAGGTTGGTCCAGGACAACACAACATTGAATTCCATGTGTTGGACGTTCTTGCAACCTTTAATCTACTCTTGGGGCGGCCGTGGTTGCACCAAGTGAGTGCAGTCTCTTCCACTCTACATCAGATGGTGAAATACCCCTATGGAAAGGGAGTAGCCATTGTTTTCGGGAATTCATCAATCCATCCACCTCCGGAGGTATCTACACCAGTCTAGAAATGAGCACGGCATGGAAGATGTGTTCTTATCAGGGTTTACTCTGGCTGAGGCTCGGGTTGTGCAGAATATCATGGCTGTTAATGAGGGAGTGTACGTCAGTGCTCAATCTGTATACCTCATGAACAAGCTACAACACATCCCCGGGATGGGATTAGGAAGGAGCGGCTGGAAGGGCGTCGCAGCATTGGCCGAAGTGCCACACAACCCTCATACCTTTGGCTTGGGTTATCTGCCCACCAAAGAGGATTGGATGCGAAAGGGGAAGGAAATGGCTGGAAGAGCCAAAGCGAAGAAGGCGGGGAAGCCTTTTGACTTAATGCACAGGCCCATTCAGGGTACCCTGAACGGACGCTTCGTCCGGGAGGGGGAAGACTTTCCGTTTTGTGGCTTCCCCGAGCCGTGGCTGAACGCGGAGAAGAAGCGCGTGCCAGGCTTCGAGATTTTCTTTGATCTACAATTACCTGGGGATGACGTTGCCGAAGAGCAGACAGACCCATCAGCTGAGGTTGAGCAGTGTAAGGCAGTGGATTCCGAGGGCGCTGAAATTGAAATGGGGGTAGCACTGGCATGTCTACTTTCAGATCCTCCGATCGACCATAAGTGCTTGGGGGATAACTTCTCGGTTTCCATGATTGGGGATGAAACGGCTGTGGGCCTATCAGCAGCTATTTTGGATGCATCTATCGCACCCTCTCTCACTTGGCAATACGAGGAGGGATTTTTGTCCAGCAGCACCGGGTCAGGTAGTGAGCCGGAATCTGATTCCACCGAATCTTGTGAGTCGGAATCAGGTTCCAGCTCGACTGAGTCTGAGTCTGGTAATCCTGGGGATGATAACCCGGATGCCACAGTTTTGTCCAGGTCGTCTTTTTCTTTCTCATTTGAGTCTGTTGTAACCGAGAGTTCGGACGATTTGGATGTGCTTAATGAGAATCAAGTAACTGTGGTTTCTGAGTACTTTTCTGTGCCCTTGATTTATTGCTTAAACTCAGACTTTCAAAATTTTGATGAAAACGACGAGGAAGAAATTCCTCCGGTTTTGCAACGCTTAATTGAACAAGAGCAGGAGAGGTTTGTCAAACCCCTAATGGATGAAATCATTACCGTGAATATTGGTACTGAGGAGGACCCGCGGCTGGTCCAGATCGGGTCCACGTTGTCTTCGGAGGAACGCGAGCGCTTAGTCGCTTTATTAAAAGATTTCAAAGATGTTTTCGCGTGGTCCTACGAAGACATGCCTGGGATCGATCCTGAGATTGTACAGCACCGGATCCCCCTTGACCCGAGGCCCGACCTGTCAAACAGAAACTCAGGAGGATCCGCCCGGATTGGGCTCTCAAGATTAAGGAAGAGGTCACCAAGCAAATCGACGCAGGCTTCCTGCTGGTATCCGAATACCCGACTTGGTTGGCCAACATTGTTCCAGTGCCAAAGAAGGATGGCAGGATTCGGGTATGTGTGGATTTCAGGGATTTGAACAGAGCCAGTCCAAAGGACGACTTTCCCTTGCCGCATATCGATGAGTTAGTGGACTTCACAGCAGGGCATGCTTTGCTCTCATTCATGGATGGTTTCTCAAGGTACAATCAGATAGTGATGGCACCGGAAGACCGGAAAAAGACTGCATTCACCACCCCGTGGGGGACATACTGCTACAGAGTAATGCCGTTTGGATTGAAAAACGCTGGAGCTACTTATCAACGGGCCGTGACCACAATATTGCACGACATGATCCACAAAGAGGTTGAGGTGTATGTGGACGACATGATTGTCAAGTCTAAAGAAAGAGAGGGCCACTACACCGCCTTGCAAAAGTTCTTTCAAAGGATCAGAGAATTCCGGTTGCGGCTGAATCCTCAGAAATGTACGTTCGGTGTTACAGCGGGAAAAATGCTGGGGTTTCTGATTACACAGAGAGGTATCGAAGTCGACCCTTTCAAAATCAAGGCCATCCTAGAAATGCCCCCACCAAGGACTGAAAAGGAGGTGCGAGGCTTTCTGGGTAAAGTGCAATTCATAAGACGGTTTATCTCAAAATTAACCTTGACTTGTGAACCACTTTTTGGTCTCCTGAAGAAAGGCAAGAAATTCCAATGGGACGGCCGATGCCAAGCTGCTTTTGAACAGATCAAGGAATACTTACAGAACCCGCCCGTATTGTCACAACCAGAGCCGGGGAAACCGTTGATATTGTACCTTTCAGTGACTGAGACTACAATGGGCTGCATGCTCGCGTAAGAATCGGAGGACAAAGTGGAGAAAGCCATCTACTATCTGAGCAAGAAAATGCTAGAGTATGAGACTCGCTACACACCGTTGGAAAAGGCTTGCTTAGCTTTGGTATAGGCTACCAGGAAGCTGCGGCACTAACTGTTAGCTCACTCCGTAATGTTGGTTTCACGACTCGATCCTATCAAATATCTTTTCGAGAAACCAGCACTTACGGGTAGGCTAGCTCGTTGGTTGTTGTTGCTCTCCAAATTTGATCTGAAATACGTAACGCGCAAGTCAGTTAAGGGAAGAGCAGTAGCAGAATTCTTAGCCGACCATCCGGTGGAAGGGGGTGAAGCAGTCGAGTACTATTCCCAGATGAAGCCATTTTGCATATCGACGATGAAACTTGGACGATGTACTTTGACGGAGCGTCAAATCAATACGGGTATGGGATAGGGTGTTGCTGATAGCACCCGACAATTCCCGTATCCCTCTAGCCTTCAAACTCTGGTTCAAAGTCTCGAACAACGAAGCAGAATATGAGGCATGCATCGCCGGTCTAAAAGCAGCCCTGGAACTAGGGGCAAGACGGTTGGACGTCATCGGGGACTCGAACCTTGTTGTGTCTCAAGCGAAAAGGAGACTGGAAAGTCAAAGAAGAGAAGATGATGATGTATCACCAAACCTTGGACTTGTTAATTCCTCGGTTTGAGAAGAGAAGCTAAACTTTACTCATCTACTAAGAGAGAACAACAGGTTCGCAGATTCTTTAGCAACTCTATCTTCCATGATAGACATCCCGTACGGAGTCCGGATGCGTCCAGTCATCATTGACCAGAAATTTGCGCCAGCCTACGAGTCGATTGCTGCCATAGATGAGGTTCAGGACGAAAACCCCTGGTACCACGACATTTGGAATTTCCTGGAGAAGGAAGCATACCCGCCAGGGGTAAATGCCAAGGATAAGAGGGCAATCAGAAGAATGGCCGTTCAGTTCATCATCTGTGGGGGTAAGCTGCATAAAAGGGGTCATCTCGGAATGCATAAGCTGTGTGTCGATGCCGAAGAATCAAAGCGTCTAATGGAAGCCATCCATAGGGGGGAATGTGGTGCGCACATGAATGGAGTAATGCTAGCACGGAAGATCCTCAGACAGGGTTACTACTGGTCCACCATGGAGGAGGACTGTATCGATTTGTTCGGCGATGCCACAAATGTCAAATTCATGCAAATCGCATGAACATTCCGCCGTCAAAGCTGTACAATATGACTTCGCCATGGCCATTTTCAGTCTGGGAATTGATGTGATCGGGGCGGCTGTCACTCGAAGGGGTCGAATGGGCATGAGTTCATCCTGGTCGTGATAGATTATTTCACAAAGTGGGTCGAGGCTCAGTCTTATGCGGTGTTGAAGGCTTCGCATGTTGCAAAGTTTATCAGAAACAACATCATCTGTCGTTACGGAGTCTCAAACGAGATAATTTCAGATAACGGTTCCCACTTCAAAAAGGAGGTGGTTGACTTGTTGGAAAAATACAACGTGGCTTTTCATAAGTCGTCTACCTATCGGCCGCAAACCAATGGAGTGGTTGAGGCCGCCAACAAGAACATCAAACACATATTGCAGAAGATGGTGGAAACCTACCGGGACTGGCCAGATAAGCTGCCGTTTGCTCTGTGGGGCTACCGGACTTCAATCAGAACTTCTACTGGGGCGACTCCGTATTCATTAGTTTATAAGATGGAGGCCGTTCTACCTATCGAGATTGAGGTTCCGTCTTTGCGAGTATTGGCTGAATGTCAAATAGGCGAAGCAGATTGGCAGCAGAGCAGGTTTGAGGAACTCATGCTCTTTGATGAGAGAAGACTGAAAGCACTGTACCACGTTCAAGGTTATCAGCACAGAATTGCCCGGACTTTCAACAAGAAAGTGAAGTCCAAGAATCTAAAGGAAGGAGATTTGGTACTCAAGGATAACCGAGCTCCCATCCATGACCCAAGGGGCAAGTTCAGACCTAATTGGACTGGCCCCTACATCATTAAGTCTATCTAGTCAGGTGGAGCTGTGGTTTTGATGAATCTAGATGGCTTGGAGTTCTCACAACCGATCAATATGGACAAGTTGAAGAAATATTACCCTTGAAAGGCTCGCTAGGCCGAAAACCCGAAAGGGCGACCTAGGCAAAACTCAGAGCACAAAAAATTTGAAATTATAAAAACTGAGCTCGCAAGGTTGAAAACCCGCAAAGAGCGGCCTTGGCAAAAGTTAGAGCGTAAAAGGAGAGTGAAAATACCCGAGTGAACCCGAGCGAACCCGAGCCTGAACTACGTAAGGCTTGATTCCCATCTTTGGGATACGTAGACAACTTCATGCTGGAGTTCAGCCATAAACTTTTCCCCGATCAACTTTGTCCATTTGATCATCTCAGTCATCTTTGTCTATCAGCATTCATCATGATCTCCGGTGCAGTGCTATTCAGACTAAGGGCAACTTTCCGTTGCTGTGCAGTGCCGCGGCGCTATTCAGACTAGGGGCAACTTTCTAGTTGCTAGGATCCGGGGTTGTGCATCTCAGCGACAGATCTCAGGCGTGTCCAGTTCTGATCCATATCGAAAATGGTTTTGAAAAGTTTTAATAAAAGTTGACTTAGTTCAAAATTAATCTTTTTACAACTAAGACCACTTTTGGACCAAAGCAGAAAATTTTCAGTACCACAACCTTCAATTTCATTGATTTCAAATAACAGAGTTCTCCTATTCTTGCATACAATTGAAGTTGCTTTTTATTACATTCATAAAGAAAACTTGAAAGTACTAATAAAGCAATAAATCCGGGGCATAGTCAAGTCAGGTGTCCCTGCGCCCCCTCCCAGAGCTGGTCGAAGCCTCTGATGCCAAGCTGGGCCCAATCTGCGCCTCTTCATTGAGCCAATCCAAGCACTCGTCAGACAAAGTGCAACTGAAAATGGGTGCGGGGCCAGGAGCTCTCTAGTTCTCCATGTTGTGGCATACCGGGCAAGCTGTGCGCCTCAAACCGGGAAAGCCGCCGGGTACTCAATCCCCTCAGGCGGGCAAGTCTGATCATGACCGAACTGGCGTAGAAACTAGAACGGAAAGTAGAACACACAGTGAGTCAGACCAATCAACTGGATCCCGATCAGCCGGGACATGCTGTAACTCATTGCCGGGAGATTGAGCCAAGGGCAGCGCCAAGCAATGCGATCTGCAGACAAATTGCACATCTAGTCAAACCACCATCCCTCATCAGGGGCATCGACTAGGCGTTGTCGAAAGAAGTATCCGCGGGCTGAGTAGGCTGGGCAAGAGTCCACAACCTGCAATTTATCCATCAACCATACCTGGGGAGGGATGAAAAATGAGAGAATAAAGAATAGAGAGATGTACGATGAGAGAAAAGTAAGAAAAAGGGTTTTGTGAGAAAAACCGAGCCTGAGGGCCGAGTGATGTGAGCAAAATATATGTGAGGTTGGGTGGGAAACATTACCTGCAGCAATAGTAGACTCCCCGCGAATCTGGTTGTCTCTCGGCGATAGAGAACATCTAAGCCCATCAGTGTCTCGGCTAATGTCATGGCGATGCAGCTTTTTCCTTCCTTCAGGCCTTGAGCAACTTCAATCAGACGAATGCTAGATCCACCGAAGCCCGGGGCAAGCAGAAAGTGAGACAGCATGCACAAGCAGAGTGCGTATTGCCGAAAACCTTGCCAATGATGGTCGCTGCGGTCACCGGCCTCAGAAAAGCGATGAATCAAGCCGAGGATGTCCAGTTCCCCATTACAGATCAGAGACCGAGCGTCATGAATGGTGAGTCCACACATTCGCCCTAAAGCTTGGGCGTGGCCAAAGAGAAACTGGGGCAAGATCTCTTCATGACGTTCAGATTCCATCAAAACTTGAAAATCTTCGAAAGTTGGACATACCTCTTGCCCGCCGAAGCTAAACACATGCGTTACCGGGTTCCAAAACCTCGCCGCGGCATGAAGGAAAGGAAGGTGCAGCGGAGTACGGCTCAGCGTGAATAGTGCATTGAAGCCGAAACCCCGAAAGTTCAACTTTTCCGAGCCATCTAGAGAAGTGATCCAAGCTGCGAGATTTTCGATGAGAAATGCCTCCATTTTGATGCAAAACTGAGATGGAATGAAGGAGCCACGAAGCTAGGACTTTTATAGGGGATAAGGCACTGTTCGGGGGGACACGTGTCAAAAATTTGATGGTTGCTGGGCTAAGTGGCCGGCCGGCCACCTTTCCTAGCAGGCCGGCCACCTTTCTCCCTTCAAATGCAAAAAGCTGGCCGGCCAGCTCCCAAAAGTGGCCGGCCATGCTCCAATATGTGCCTTTGGTCCTGTTTTACCCTCTAGAAGGAAGTTCCAAGCATTTCCATGCATCGGGAGTGTCGAAGGCCTCCATTCCCCTCTGTTTCGGATGCGTTCCGTCACCCAGATCATCCGAAATACATTTTGTTTATAGAGTTGTTGTTAAGTCTTGCTTATCGAGTTGTTGTCTTGCTTATCGAGTTGTTGTTTTGCTTATCGAGTTGTTAAGTTTTGTCGAGCTGTCGAGTTTCGTGCATCGAGTTGTTGCTTTTTGTTTAATTTTGTTGTGCCTTATTTGTCGAGTCGTCAACTTTGTTGTGTTTTGCTTATCGAGTTGTAAACTTGCTAAGGTTTTGTTTTTTTTAGTAAGTTGAGTTGTTTAGTTTGTTGTGTCGGTTCACTACCTGACTGGGCAAATGCACAATGCACATTTCCGTTCAATCTCATTTTGGTGCAAAATGATGCGATGCGATGCTAAGAACATAAAATACAACACTTTTTGAACAAAAGCTGTTTCATTCCATCATGTTTTACAACAAGGGTACAAGTTTTACAGAATAATAAAACTACCTAACAATGTGCAATGTGCTACAAACTACTAGTACAAAGGTAAATAAAACAGGGAACAACTGCATCAATGCTCTCAAGAGCAGGAATAAGAGGCCCTCTTCATCCTCTTTTGCGAAGCAGCCTCGCAACCACCGGCGCCATCTGAGTCGGAGCTGTCCCCCTCAGATCCTCCTCGGCCCACCTCCATTACCAGAACCAGGATCAGAGCCACCCTCTCTGTCAGCAGATGTCTCTGACTGAGGATCTGCAGCCTCCTCCTCCTCCTCGGGCTCCTCCTCTATGATGTGTGCCCTGCGTCTGCCTCGTCTGCGAGACGACTCCCCTCTCCCTGCTCCTCGAGAAGGCCTAGATGGCCCAGCTCCCCGGGAAGGCCTAGATGGCCCGGCCTGTGACTGAGCATACACTAGAGGCATCTGAAAATGAAGAATGCAATTTGAATACATCAGTCGGAACATGTATATCAGATATAGAGAGTGGGTGCATGCAGATACAGTATGAAATGTGGTGTGTGTCAGAAGTGCTCTACACAGACAACCCATCAATGCAGTAAAATGTCCAAAATCAGCATGTCATCAGAAGTATGATAAATGCCAGAAAACTAAAGGGTACTTGGAAGCCCATGATGGACAACTGCGCCTCTCTTCGCAGGACCATGCCCTCAAGCGAGGCTACCATCCCGAGCACCTCATCCATGTACTCCCTGGGTGGCTGCAGAAACAAGCTCAAGACATCAATGAATAAACAAATGCCAAAATATCTGTGTGATAAATGGAAAACAGCAGAACATACCGGTGGTGAGTCAGGATCACTGACTTATCGGTGGCTAGGCATCGGGGGCTCTATCGGAATCGGAATCGGGGAGGTGGTCCCATATTTCCATCCCATCAACTCAGTCGGCATATCTAGCCATCCAGGATGATGATGAGTCGGAAGAATCGGGGGAACCAGTCCACCCCCACCTCTAGATGTACCAGCCCTGCTGGTGGAAGGGGCGTCTGCAGCTCGAGCCCGGCTCGATGAAGGCATACCAGCAGATCTCCTCGTCGGGGTACGGACTCCCGTCAGCGGAGGCATCAAGTAGGTGTGACGGTAGGTCACGTACTCCCCCTGCTCCAGATGTAGGAAGGCATCGGTACCTAGCATAGCATCAACGACATCCCGGGGAGAGAGCCTATCGGCGGTCCGCATATCGTCTGGAGGCGCTGAAGGAATGTCCTGCTCATGGTGGCCCCATACCTGACGCAAGAAGCGATCTCCCAAAAACCAGGCCCTCTGTAGACACCCCATTTTTGACCGTCCATAAGACTTGGACGCGACTGATGGTTTGCTCAGTGATAAAAGATGTGCAGGGCAAAGGTTCAATCTCTTCGGCAAGGAGAGAGTCAAATCTCAACTTCATACCCCTATTCTGGACCAAAACAATCTTGATCAAAATATTTTAGTCTTAAAACCCTCTCTTTCAAAACGTTTTTGAAATAAAGTTCCTACGATGCTCCGACGCTCGCATTTTGTTAAATATCGCGCTTTTCGGTAAACCGAGCAAGGACGAAGTGGAAATGAATGAAAGAGAGATGAAATCTTTGAAAAATCTTTCAAAACACCTTACTTAGGGGTTTGGGGTTGAAGAAAAGAGGAGAAGAGGGAAGAAATCCAGTCGGGGGAGAAAATGGGCATGAACCGTTAAGAGAGAGTCGAGCAGCCCTCGCCGAATCGGGCCTACTCATTTGGATACTTGGAATCAAGCTATGGCCACCACCGTTGGAAAGCTTACTCCCGGGGCTTCATTTTGCACTCAAGAATCTCCTAAATTCAATTCCGGACGAGGGAGATATGGTTGATTGAAGTAGGGCATCACTCCGGTTAGACCGAAATCTGCGCGGCTTTACGGAAACTAGCATAACTTTTCCACAGGAGGAATTTTGATGCAAGGTTTGCGCCATTGGAAAGCTAACTTCTGGGGCTTCAATTTGGACACTTGAATGGCCACCATTGGACTTCCCAATCACCCACCGGCCACATTTCTTTCCGGCAGCCCATTTTTTTGCCCTAAAAGTAGCTGGCCGGCCAGAAAACCTAGCCGGCCGGCCACCTATTTGGTGAAATGACTTTTTGCCCTTTTAAACTAGCCGGCCATGCCCCCCTCCCCAAGTGTGTCCTAGAAATGAATTTTGTTTTCCACTATACCCATGTCCGAGGGTTTGGCCATTTTGGGGGGAAACTTAACTTGTTTTCCCTTCATTTTTTCCCCCCCTTTTTCCACCCATTTTGCCTATATAACAGCAGCCCCAAACCTGGTATTAGGGTTCCAAAAAATTGCTTAGAGCCCTTGTATACACATCTCCCTCCATCTCTCTCTTTCAAGCTAAAACACCAAGTTCCAACCCCATTCTTCATCACCACCAAGCACTACCACCACCACACCATTTCCAGAAGATTGGGGGGCTTTCCAGCAGCTAGGAGGCACCATTTTTCAAGCAAAGAGGCAGCCAAGGGATAGCCTTCAAGGGTGAGCACTCATTTCCCCTTTTGGTTCATTTTTTTGCCACATTTTTCTAGCCTATTTGCTTGCTGTTTTGAGCTCCGACCCTAACTGAAAGGGTCATTTTTTTGAGCCATTATTCACGTTTGTTTAAGGGCTCAACACTGTTTGAGCCTCCCATGTTGCACTTGCTTCAATGCCCCTTTGAATGCCACTATTTTGCATAGTATTTTTGGCCTATGTGTGATCTGTTTTGGGGCCTGATGTAAACTGTAAATAGGCCTATTTTGAGCCCCTCTTCAACATTGAAGAAGGGCTCAACACTGTTGGAGACCTCCATGTAGCACCTACCATTATACCCCTCTTTGGTCCCCATTTTTGCATGTTTTGTTAGCTTATCTTGCTTCTGTTTTCGGCCATGATCAGAACTGAAAATGGCCCTATTTTGACCCCTTCTACATGTTTCATCAAGGGTCCATGGATGTTTGAGACATCCTTTTTGTACTTCATGTTATGGCCCTCTTGTGGCCTTAATCTTGCATTGTATTTTGAGCATGTTTATATAATGATTTGGGGCTTTTTATCTACTGAAAAACATCATATTTTTGGTCCCTCTTCAGTGTTGTAGAAGGGTCTTTTTATGTTTGGGCTTTGCATCTACCACTTGCCTCATTGCCTCCCTTGCGGAGCCATTTTTGTATGCCATTTTAGCCCTACTTGTGCTCGCTGTTTGGCCATGCTTTATACTGTAAAAATGCTTATTTTGGGGCTTCCTTGCTTATGCTTTTACACTTCATGTTCGACTTATGCATGTTTAGTATAGCTGTAGGCCACTCCGCATGCCTAGTTTTGCATTTCGGGAGAGATTCCATGCATCGGGTGTCATTTCGCCTTGTTTCGGGGCTGCTTTGCCCCTCATTTTGCCACTGATTTTTGCATGTTCGTATACCACATTCCATGTCTTTTCCATGTCTCATTAGAGTGGCATTTCGGTGCCTAAGGGTCCATCCTCGGTTTGCGTGCACGCGGGCATGCATTTCGAGTTGTCTTGTTTTCATCTGATGGCCTCTTATGTGAGTGTGGCTGAGGCTCTCTCATGTTGGCATAAGCCCATATTGCATTGCATATGCCATTTCAGCCATACCATTGTGTATGCTCGGTTGTGTATCACCTCGTGTAGCGTGTATGCCATTCCATAACATTGTGTATGTTAGGATTGTATCTTAGTTGCATTTCACGCATATCATGCATATTGCATTGTGTTTGGGATAGGAGTTAGCCTGGGCACGGGAAACGAGGTACGTTTCGTACTCCGAGTGACGGAACGTGTCTCAATTCCCCAGTCGCCGACGCTCCGGATTATCCATGATGGAGTTAGTTTTGTTGTGTAGTATTCATATGCATTCATTCTATATTGAGTTGGCAATTCGGCTCCTCGGCCATCATGCATCGAGATGCGTGATTGGTGGTACGAGGATCGAGATATGCATACATTTGTGAAAATACATTGCTATGCCCCTTTCCTGCTCTCTGTTGCAGCATATCAAGAATCAGCGGTCTTCCGAGGCTTGGCGCGCTTTTCAAGAATCATTGCAAAACAGAGGCTAATTGGGGCATCCCAGTGGATTTCCGCGCAAGGCAGCACAAACATGCAGCATTCATCAGAATCAAGGCAACCCCTGGCTTGCATGCCAGTTTGCAGTTTTTCTTAGTTAATTTGTTAATTAATTAGGGATTTGTATATTATTTGGACTGTATTATTCTTTCATTTGGGACTGTATATTTATTCGGACCCTCTGCGCGAGGGCATAATTGTAATAAGTGTGCGTGAGTGTGATGTATGTCTTCCAACCCCACGTCTTTCTTCCCTTTTATTTACCTGCTTATGATGGTTAGATTAGGGCATATTTCAATTAACATACAGTATGATAGCATGTTTGCATTCATTCATCTGTTTTGCATGCACCGGGCTCGGCGCATCATACTAACTGCATTTGTATTTCAATTCCAAGTTGAATACATGTTAGTTGAAGCATTCCATATGCCATGTTTAGAAAAGCCGAGCCTGCTATAGTTTGCATGTGTTGCATTAGGCAATTCTGTGTATCTAGGATCATGCATGGATTTCTAACGAGCTTCTGTTTTGGCTTGGAGTACTCGGTGAGTTTTATGCTTTAGCATCCTTGCATGCGTGTGAGTGACTGCCATGAATAGCATGCTTACCATGAGGCTATGTGCTTATGTGATATAACTGCCTTGAATGCCTGTGGGTGGAGGTTGGGTTACTTGGAGTGGGACAATTCATCAAATGTTTGTTTTAAGCCCACTAGATAGTGGCAAAATCATGTTTTCTAAGCCCACCGAGGGTGGCAAATTCACGTCTTAGCCTACCTGCGGGTAGCACCATCAAACCATTTTTTCAAACAAACAAACATGAAGTGTTTTGTTCCAACTCAGGTGATCCAGTCTATACTTGTATGCTGTGCGCATCACATAGTAACCTAGGCTAATAACCGGCAAAAGAACATACAATGTCTTCAAAATAAGATATCATGTTAGTGTAGAGGCCGGTCTTTGACCGGGCGAGGGGTGCTCACGAAGTGACCTTCCCCAATCATACCCAAGTTCCCGAGCCGAGACAACTTTGGTGATGACGGATACGTGGCCTTTGGCACCGAGTCAGGGTTTCCTAAATTTCCCAAAAATAAAATATTTAGGTGGCGACTCTGTATCTGGCAAAGCAGTCCATGTTTGGCACTTCTTTCAAAAATCTGTTTTCAAAATCGATTTGCCGGATTTGGACTCTTTGGTTCAAGATAAGAACCGTGACATTTGAGCCCTTGAACTGTAGTGACCCCAATATGAACGGAACGGGACTTAACCCTCCCGGCGTTCGGACGTCTACAGTTTCTGGCGACTCTGCTGGGGATTTAGAGAACTTGACTCAAACTCATGATATCTGGTTTTGATTACACTTGTGTGTTTCTTTGCATTGCATTTGCATTGGTGTGCCTAGGACACCGTGTTTGCCATATGCCATTCCCGAACGATTTGCCGGAGGCTTGTCTTGTCAAGCATGACCATAAGGCTGATCGGCTCTGGGCTCTGACAGCATGGGAACACAAACCCCGGTTTTATCGGGCACCCTTTTTGACCATTTGACCTAGTGCATATCGAAATCCATAGTGACCATTCCAAACTAGGACAGGTTGCTTACCCGATATAGGTTGTTTGAAACCGCTGCGTGCGTAGTGAAACCCTAGCTCCTGACAAAATAGGACAGGGAAACCCTACCCCAACATAGGGATGTTTGGCTCTCACTTATCTGTTATGTGCTTTTAGAGTGCGTCTCTACAGGAATGCATGTATCAGTTTGCAAGTTTGGGCATCGGGCCTGCGGGCACCAGTATCGGTATTTTAGGAATCAGTTATCTGCGGGTATCAAATTCAGTTTTGAGGCAGAATTTGGGGCAGAATTCAGTAGAGGGCACAGTCATCCTGCTAGGCCCGTATCTGTTTTGGTAAACATTAGGCTGAAATGCTGCATGTTTTCTCTTTTGCTAGGTAGTCCTGGAACCATAGCTTCAGAAGGCTCCGAAATCCCCCGGGTACATTGGACTAGTGCTGATAGACTTTGTTAAGTCAGAGATTCAATTCAAGGGCAACCAGTGTTCTTTCGCTGAGGCAAGGCAAAGAAGGGCCAGACAGGGCTCATTGGTTCATCTGATCCGACAGTCACCAGTCACATCATCAGTAGACCCGTGATGGCACAGGGTTCGGAAGAATTTGTGGCCGTGATAGCAGCGCCAAATCAGGGAACTGCCATGCAGGCTGAGACCAGAATTGAAACGCAGCGCCCATCTGGGGCATCTGCCTCACATCCAGCTTTGGGACCCCAGCCGAACTTTGACCCAATTCCGCCAACTGAAGATTTGCAGGGTCTAGATCCTCAAGAAGGGTTAGCTCAAGCCCGAGTTTTCAGACCCTTGGTGCAGCCTAATGAGAGGCGTTATCCCCTTGATGCTAATGACCTCGATCTGACCGCAGTGAAAATTGCGAACCTTGAGAAGCAATTCAAAAAGGCACAGGGCCTTAACTCCATTCCCGATATTGAGGATGGGCACACTGAGTCTGCCGTCCGGCTCCCAGACAGATTCAAAATGCCACATATTGACCGTTTCGACGGGTCTGGGGATCCAATGGTACATATCCGACTTTTCTTGGATGTCCTAAAGCCGATGGGTCTAACTAAGTCACAGAAACTCTCTCTGTATGGAAGAACTCTGTCCGGTGTAGCAGCCACTTGGTACGCTAAGTTGGAGGACAAAGTGAAGCAAAACTGGGAAGAATTGGCTGAGGCCTTTGTCGATCAGTATTCCTACAATACCCAAGTTGAAATGACCATCCAAGAGCTTGAAGCAACCCGCCAAAACCCAAAAGAGCCTTTTGTGGAATTTGTTACAAGGTGGAGAGCAAAGGCAGCACAGATGACAGATCGCCACCCTTCTGAGAGGGATCAAGTGCAGATGATGGTGCGGAACCTCGAGCATGATATGTTGCAGAAATTGATAGTCGCTCCGCTATTCACTTTCAAGAGTTTGCATGAACTGGGGGTCCAGGTCGAGAATGCGTTCAACAGCGGGATCATTCCCAGAACAAGTGAACCGACAAGGAGGGTGATTTCAAGGAGTACCAATGTCGGAAGTAGCACTATTCCCGAACCCACTGAAATCGATACAGTCACCACAGCCAACCCTTTTGCCAATCCAAGCCTGCAAATAGCCGACCCAGCCCGAGCTCAGGGCAGAACTTTCACCCCCCTCTATATGAGCCTGACTAGCGCACTAAAACTCCTGATGGAAAAAGGGCATCTCAAACCCCTCGATCCTCAACCTCTTCCCGACCCACTCCCAGCCAGACATAACCCCGCCAAGTACTGTATGTACCATCAGCAACGCGGTCATGGCACCGACCGTTGCTACCACCGCCTTCGTCATGAGGTCCAAAATCTCATCGACAACCGGACGATAGCTCCACCTTCAGACCCCAATGACCAAACATCTCCTGCCTACCTCAATCTCATCCATATACTGCCATCCACCTATGACCCCAGCATATACATCACCCCGGCCCATCTACCCAAACCTGAGGTGTTTATCCCAGAAAGCATGGACTTATGCATGATGGATGCACCTGGACCCCAATCATCTCAAACCCGTGAGCCCACTACTTCTGAGCTGAAGAGAATGATCGAAGATCTTCAGAAAACTGTGACAGATTGGCTTGCTGGAACATTGGCTCCGTCTCCGTCACACCACATCACATACCAGGGAGTTCATGTCAAAAGGCTTCCCAGTCTTGGACCAAGCTGCATTTGAGGAATGCCAATCCCTTGGGAAAGTGGAGGCGAGTGGAAAGAACAAGATAGGGGCGGGCATGGATCCCCATGAACATCTTATGTTTGCTGTTGAGGCTTTGAAAGCCGAGGGACTGAACAAAGAGCAAGTCCTCGCAGTTGTTGCAAAAACTGTGGATGACACTTTCGCTACTCAAGTCAGGGCAGTCCAAATCAAAGGAAAAACCGGGAGAAGGGTCGTTGTATCAGAAACGTTCTTTTCAGCTATAATCCTCCATTCAGAAGAGATCAGCAAACCAGGCCAGCACCTGCCAATCTCTTTGCTGGTGCGCCCAGCAGAAATCCACAAACCCAGAAGTACCAACCCCGAGGTCAGAGGGTCTTCCATGCCCTCCACATGCCTTTATCCAAAGCTTCCAAATCCTTGTTGGACAAGGCCATCTCAAACCCCTTGAGCCTCGGCCTCTCCCGAACCCTCTTCCGGCTACACATGATGCTACCCAGTACTCTGCGCATACCATCAGCAAACTGGCCATACTACCGACAACTGCTTCCGTCTTCGCCATGAAGTACAGGATCTGTTTGACAATGGGTTGTCCTCTCGCCAAGCTCTGCAAAGTCTATCGGCACTTGATTAGTGAACTTGTGGGGGATAATGTGATGTGATCGAGGGATGAACCACCTGCGGGCAGCGCTCAGTTTACTCCAAATATGGTGGATGGCACGCACTGTTCTGAGCAATGTGCAAATACCAGTTTTTGTGTTTTCTGACTTGGGTATTGGGTCAATTTTGTTGTTTTGTTTTGAGTCTGTCTTTTTTTGTTTTGAGTTAGTCTCTTTGTTTTGGGTCTGTCTTGTTGTATTGAGTCAGTCATGTTGTATAGGAGTCGGGTGATTCCGAGGGTGTTACCTCGGGCGTCACCATTTTGTTTCGCGTTTGTCTTTTTGTTTTGTTTTGAGTCTGTTTCTGCCAGGGAGCCAGTTATGCCAACAGATTTTGAATGAAACAGCAGTGATTTTCACGCTCTCACATTTGCTTCTGCCGTGTGCTAGTTGTGCCGAGATTTGAATGAAATGGCAGTGCATTCCACCTGCTCTCTTATGCCTTGAAGTCATTGTAATGACCTGAGTTTTTCGAAACCTTTTGAACACTGCGGTAAAAACAAAGAGGAGGAATTCCTCGGGATTTGCAAACTTTGATCAAACTGAGAGAAAGAGAGGCGTGCTAAGCCCTTAATGAATGAAATCATGCTTGTTGGAGTGAGTACTGAGAAGGACCCTGGCTTGATCCAGACTAGTTTCACACTATCTTCAGCACGAGCGATTTGTCGTTTTCTTAAAAATTTTCAAAAACAAAATGTTTTGCGCAGTCCTGCGAAGACCTGTGTGGAGTCGCTCTTGAGATTGTGCAGCCTAGGATCGCTCTCAGCCTCGAGACTCAACCCCTTTTGCTTCCAAACCTTGAACTTGAATTCAGAAGGGTCAACGGTCAACTACAATGTGAGGCCTGTGTGGCCAGATTTGAAGCAGCCCTCGAACAAGAGGCCAGGAAAGTCGGATCAAGAAGATCAGACCTCATCAGAAGAAGCTTGCGAAGCTAAATCAGAAGCACCCCTCGAACTAGGGGCAAAAATGTCCGATATGCTCGAAGAGCCGAAGATGGATCCTTCTACGAATCAATACAGCAGTCATTTTCTGAGATTCAGATGACTTCAGGATCTCAAAACCATTTGGCATGGACCAGCTACACTTTTACCCTTTGAGAGGCTCGCTGGGCGAAAACCCGAAAGGGCGACCCAGGCAAAAGTTAGAGCAAGACAAAAAAATATATACAAAAATGCAAAAAGAAAAAAAAAAGAGAAAAATACAAAAAAAAAGAGAAAAAGAGAAAAAAAAGGAAAAAAAAAGAAGAAAAGAAATGAAAATGAAAAGAAAAGAATGAAAAGAAAAGAAAAACAAAGCTCGCAAGGTTGACAACCTGCAACAGGCGCCTTGGCAAAAGTTAGAGGATAAAAAGGAGAGGTTAAATACCCGAGTGTACCTTAACCCCGAACTACGTAAGGCTTGATTCCCATGTTTGGGATACGTAGGCAACTTCATTATGAAGTCCAGCCGTAAAACAATTCAAATTCGATTGTGTCCATGTAATGGTTTTGATCATCTTTGCCTTCTCTGTATCCGAGAGTCCGGTTGTGTTCGTCGCTCCGAGGACTGATTACAATGCGCTGCGGTGCCATTCAAACAAGGGGCAACTTTCCGTTGCCATTCAATGCACCGCGGTGCCATTCAAACAAGGGGCAACTTTCCGTTGCCATTCAATGCGCCGCGGTGCCGTTCAAACAAGGGGCAACTTTCTGTTGCCATGCAGCTCTCTTCAAGCACGGGACAGTTTTCCCTTGGATCCGAGGTTGCGCATCTCAGGAGTAGGTTTCATGCTCGTTGAGCAATGGCCGTTTGCAAAATAGTTTTTGAGAATTTTTACTGAGGTTGACTATTTTCTCGAAAATCATTCTATCTTTTCCAAAACTGGACCCTTTTCATGGACCCAAAAAAGGAAAATTTTCAGTGCTCATAGCCTAACTTGCATGATTTTAAATCAAAAATCGAACAAGCATGTTAATCTAACTCTCATTTTGGTCAAAACTATTTTAGTAGAAAGCAAAAACAAAACATGGTCAACATGATGAACTAGGGGCACAGTTGAGTTAGGTTCTCTGTCTTTTTCCCTTTATCAACGCACTTGCCAGAAAGGGCACTCTACTTGCCAGAAAAGGGCACAACTGAAGCTAACAACAAAGGGTTGAAAGCTCTCTCACCCTCCAAGCAACGAAGTATCAAGCCACGTGCGAAGCACGAACTGGAATGGGGCAAGATATTCCACTTCCTCATCTGGACATATCTGATCACGTCCAAACTCCCCGGCAGAGCATCGTCAACCGAGGTCAGTTGCAGATTTGCTACACACCCAGTTGTAGCACAGCCCCTCTGTGGGAGAAACTCACTAGCCGCGCGCAGAAGAAGAAGAATCTAGCAGAATGCTAGGGGCACGAGGCCACAACTTGCTGTTTATCCATCAACCACCCAGGGGAGGGATTAACAAATGAGAGATTAAAGAATAGAGAGATGTGCGCTAAGAAAAAAAGTGAGGAAAAGGGTTTTGTGAGAAAAGCCGAGCCTGAGGGCCGAGTGATGTGAGAATCACCAAATAAGAAAGGGTGGGAAACAATACCCGGAGAAACTGGCTCCTCGCAAACTGAGATGTCTCTCGTCTTTGGAGCACGTCTGTGTGTCGTGTCTTGTGTTTTTGTTTGTCTCAATTCTTGTTTTGAGTCGTTTTGAGTGTCAATGGATGTGTTTAGGTTGTTTTATCTTTTGTTTTCCGTTGTTGAGTCGTAGTGCGTTGTGTTTAGTCATAGGCTCAATACCCCGGTCAAGAACTCATCTCTCAATTTCAAAAAAATAAAATCGTTTCGCGCTCCGAGTGCCGTGCCATTCTCCACAATTGTGCAAAATATGATTGGTTCTTTCATAAAGCCACAGGTTTCAACCCAAGTCATGTCAGAACAGTAAAACAAGGGCCTATCTGAAGCTATTTAGGTTCCGGACTGCAAAGCAAAAGAAAAGAGAGAAAATTTGGAGCATCTTAGCATGTCTCAACTTTAGCAAAATCTGAAACTGCATTCTAGGTGCACCTTCTCAGGCCTCGCCGTTTCTCTGGAGTATGAGTGTATCTCAACCCCAAGTGTAAGCCTGCTTCAAGTCCGAATGGCAGTCCAAGCAACACCCGAGGGTTTCACATGCAGATGTTATCTCTCGCCAATATAAACAGGGTGTGCCCTTTTGAGCTGAGTGTGTTGCAAAGTCCTCTAAGAGGCAAATCAGAGGCACCAGAGTACATATTTGATGATCCTCTATTGCATAGAATGTGAACTTTCTTATACACTACTGTTGCATGCATGCCGCGCATCGTTATGATTCATGCATAGAGTATGCTTGCTTTCGATTCCGCATAGAATTTGCTTTGCTTATTTCATGCATAGAATATGCTTGCTTTCAATATTGCATAGAATGTGCTTCCATACTTGCATAGAAAATGCCCGTATCTTTTGCATAGAAAATGCCCCCATACTTGCATAGAAGATGCATTTTATCACACTTTCTTGTGCATTTTATCTCGCTCGCACTGTCTTGTGCACTTACACTTTGTATCTCACTTGCACTGTCTTGTGCATCTTGTGGTTGTATCTCACTCACACTGTCTTGTGCATTTCAGAACACTCGCGCTGTTTAGCGTATTGCGCTGTTTAGCGTATCGCACTGTCTTGTGCATTTCAAATCACTCGCACTGTCTTGTGCATTTCTATTTCACTCGCGCTGTTTAGCGTATCGCACTGTTTTGTGCAGTTTATCATTCGCGCTATCTTGCGCACCTCAATCGCACTGTTTTGTGCAGTTTCTCATTCGCGCTATCTTGCGCACCTCAATCGCACTGTTTTGTGCAGTTTACATTCGCGCTGTTTTGCGCACCTCAATCGCACTGTCCTGTGCTTTGCATATCACATCGCACTATCTTGTGCATTTCAAATCAATCGCGCTGTTTAGCGTATCGCACTTTTTTGTGCATTGTATCATTCGCGCTATCTTACGCGTCTCACCTGTACTTGTTAGTGCATTACATTTCACTCGCGCTATTTTGCGCGTTGCACTATTTTGTGCACATTACTTGCATTGTGCATGCATTTTATCGTGCTATCTTGCGCATCTCACCTGCACTTGTTAGTGCGTTGCATCGCGCTATCTTGCGCACTTTACCTGTATCACACTGCTTTATGCATTCACCCTACTCACACTGTCTTGTGCACTCTCCGGTCTAGGAGACCTTAAAACCTCTAAAGGTGCAATTTCTTTGGTGTTTGTCGTGCCCGAACGACTTCCGGTGGTCTGGTATAGCCACCTGCCTGTGTTTGCGGTGAGTTCCTAGGAGACCAACTGAGACGGTGGAAACTAGAGTTCGAATGGCTCATGCCTAGAACGCAAAGGTTCGGGATTTCTGGGACTAAAGTCTGGTTTAAATATCTAGGGGTATATCCTCGGCTTGAAATCTGTATGGCAGCCCCATAGATTGAGATAGCATCTGTATGCGCCTCAATTCTGGATACTGATCCAACCTAGTCTGTCACCCTGTTGGAGAATAGGGAAAGCTGCGACCATAGTCAGGGAGAAAAGTAGTACCTGTGGTTCAACCAAGAAGAAGCGGAAGATCCCCAGCAGCATGAGGTAAGTCATTGCCAATTGCTCCTGTAAGGTACCTTTACCTCTTAGCTATTACATTGCATTTTAGCCACTACATTACAATGCATTGCATGAATCCTCAATTTTAAAACCGGCTTCGCATAGCGTATAAGTCCAATTTTCAAAACCAGCTTCGCGTAACGTGTAAGTCCAATTATCAAAATCTTCCTGCATATCATTTTGCATCCTGCCCCTGAACTACGCTGGTTTGATTCCTTGCAAAGGGATACGTAGGCAGCCTGCGGGCACAACCATTTATTTATCTATATTTTGTTTGTTTGTCCAAGTCTTCGGCCTTGTCAAAAATGGGTCGTCTCTGGGCTTTGTCATTCACTCCCGTCACTTCTTGACTTCCGAGTTCTGTCAAAGAGGGGCAACTGTAGACACCCCATTTTTGACCGTCCATAAGATTTGGACGCGACTGATGGTTTGCTCAGTGATGAAAGATGTACAGGGCAAAGGTTCAATCTCTTCGGCAAGGAGAGAGTCAAATCTCAACTTCATACCCCTGTTCTGGACCAAAACAATCTTGATCAAAAGATTTTAGTCTTAAAACCCTCTCTTTCAAAACGTTTTTGAAATAAAGTTCCTACGATGCTCCGACGCTCGCATTTTGTTAAATATCGCGCTTTTCGGTAAACCGAGTAAGGACGAAGTGGAAATGAATGAAAGAGAGATGAAATCTTTGAAAAATCTTTCAAAACACCTTACTTAGGGGTTTGGGGTTGAAGAAAAGAGGAGAAGAGGGAAGAAATCCAGTCGGGGGAGAAAATGGGCATGAACCGTTAAGAGAGAGTCGAGCAGCCCTCGCCGAATCGGGCCTATTCATTTGGATACTTGGAATCAAGCTATGAGGCCACCACCGTTGGAAAGCTTACTCCCGGGGCTTCATTTTGCACTCAAGAATCTCCTAAATTCAATTCCGGACGGGGGAGATATGGTTGATTGAAGTAGGGCATCACTCCGGTTGGATCGAAATCTGCGCGGCTTTACGGAAACTGGCATAACTTTTCCACATGAGGAATTTTGATGCAAGGTTTGCGCCATTGGAAAGCTAACTTCCGGGGCTTCAATTTGGACACTTGAATGGCCACCATTGGACTTCCCAATCACCCACCGGCCACATTTCTTTCCGGCAGCCCATTTTTTTTGCCCTAAAGTAGCTGGCCGGCCAGAAAACCTAGCCGGCCGGCCACCTATTTGGTGAAATGACTTTTTTGCCCTTTTAAACTAGCCGGCCATGCCCCCCTCTCCAAGTGTGTCCTAGAAGTGAATTTTGTTTTCCACTACACCCATGTCCGAGGGTTTGGCCATTTTGGGGGGAAACTTAACTTGTTTTCCCTCCATTTTTTTTCCCCCCTTTTTCCACCCATTTTGCCTATATAACAGCAGCCCCAAACCTGGTTTTAGGGTTCCAAAAAATTGCTTAGAGCTCTTGTATACACATCTCCCTCCATCTCTCTCTTTCAAGCTAAAACACTAAGTTCCAACCCCATTTCTTCATCACCACCAAGCACTACCACCACCACACCATTTCCAGAAGATTGGGGGGCTTTCCAGCAGCTAGGAGGCACCATTTTTCAAGCAAAGAGGCAGCCAAGGGATAGCCTTCAAGGGTGAGCACTCATTTCCCCTTTTGGTTCATTTTTTTGCCACATTTTTCTAGCCTATTTGCTTGCTGTTTTGAGCTCCGACCCTAACTGAAAGGGTCATTTTTTTGAGCCATTATTCACGTTTGTTTAAGGGCTCAACACTGTTTGAGCCTCCCATGTTGCACTTGCTTCAATGCCCCTTTGAATGCCACTATTTTGCATAGTATTTTTGGCCTATGTGTGATCTGTTTTGGGGCCTGATGTAAACTGTAAATAGGCCTATTTTGAGCCCCTCTTCAACATTGAAGAAGGGCTCAACACTGTTGGAGACCTCCATGTAGCACCTACCATTATACCCCTCTTTGGTCCCCATTTTTGCATGTTTTGTTAGCTTATCTTGCTTCTGTTTTTCGGCCATGATCAGAACTGAAAATGGCCCTATTTTGACCCCTTCTACATGTTTCATCAAGGGTCCATGGATGTTTGAGACATCCTTTTTGTACTTCATGTTATGGCCCTCTTGTGGCCTTAATCTTGCATTGTATTTTGAGCATGTTTATATAATGATTTGGGGCTTTTTATCTACTGAAAAACATCATATTTTTGGTCCCTCTTCAGTGTTGTAGAAGGGTCTTTTTCTGTTTGGGCTTTGCATCTACCACTTGCCTCATTGCCTCCCTTGCGGAGCCATTTTTGTATGCCATTTTAGCCCTACTTGTGCTCACTGTTTGGCCATGCTTTATACTGTAAAAATGCTTATTTTGGGGCTGCCTTGCTTATTCTTTTACACTTCATGTTTGACTTATGCATGTTTAGTATAGCTGTAGGCCATTCCGCATGCCTAGTTTTGCATTTCGGGAGAGATTCCATGCATCGGGTGTCATTTCGCCTTGTTTCGGGGCTGCTTTGCCCCTCATTTTGCCACTGATTTTTGCATGTTCGTATACCACATTCCATGTCTTTGCCATGTCTCATTAGAGTGGCATTTCGGTGCCTGAGGGTCCGTCCTCGGTTTGCGTGCACGCGGGCACGCATTTCGAGTTGTCTTGTTTTCATCTGATGGCCTCTTATGTGAGTGTGGCTGAGGCTCTCTCATGTTGGTGTAAGCCCATATTGCATTGCGTATGCCATTTCATCCATAGCATTGTGTATGCTCGGTTGTGTATCACCTCGTGTAGCGTGTATGCCATTCCATAACATTGTGTATGTTAGGATTGTATCTTAGTTGCATTTCACGCATATCATGCATATTACATTGTGTTCGGGATAGGAGTTAGCCTGGGCACGGGAAACGAGGTACGTTCCGTACTCCGAGTGACGGAACGTGTCTCAATTCCCCAGTCGCCGACGCTCCGGATTATCCATGATGGAGTTAGGTTTTGTTGTAGTATTCATATGCATTCATTCTATATTGAGTTGGGCAATTCGGCTCCTCGGCCATCATGCATCGAGATGCGTGATTGGTGGTACGAGGATCGAGACATGCATACATTTGTGAAAATACATTGCTATGCCCCTTTCCTGCTCTCTGTTGCAGCATATCAAGAATCAGCGGTCTTCCGAGGCTTGGCGCGCTTTTCAAGAATCATTGCAAAACAGAGGCTAATTGGGGCATCCCAGTGGATTTTCGCGCAAGGCAGCACAAACATGCAGCATTCATCAGAATCAAGGCAGCCCCTGGCTTGCATGCCAGTTTGCAGTTTTTCTTAGTTAATTTGTTAATTAATTAGGGATTTGTATATTATTTGGACTGTATTATTTGGACTGTATTATTCTTTCATTTGGGACTGTATATTTATTCGGACCCTCTGCGCGAGGGCATAATTGTAATAAGTGTGCGTGAGTGTGATGTATGTCTTCCAACCCCACGTCTTTCTTCCATTTTATTTACCTGCTTATGATGGTTAGATTAGGGCATATTTCAATTAGCATACAGTATGATAGCATGTTTGCATTCATTCATCTGTATTGCATGCACCGGGCTCGGCGCATCATACTAACTGCATTTGTATTTCAATTCCAAGTTGAATACATGTTAGTTGAAGCATTCCATATGCCATGTTTAGAAAAAGCCGAGCCTGCTATAGTTTGCATCTTTGCATGTGTTGCATTAGGCAATTCTGTGTATCTAGGATCATGCATGGATTTCTAACGAGCTTCTGTTTTGGCTTGGAGTACTCGGTGAGTTTTATGCTTTAGCATCCTTGCATGCGTGTGAGTGACTGCCATGAATAGCATGCTTACCATGAGGCTATGTGCTTATGTGATATAACTGCCTTGAATGCCTGTGGGTGGAGGTTGGGTTACTTGGAGTGGGACAATTCATCAAATGTTTGTTTTAAGCCCACTAGATAGTGGCAAAATCATGTTTTCTAAGCCCACCCGAGGGTGGCAAATTCACGTCTTAGCCTACCTGCGGGTAGCACCATCAAACCATTTTTTCAAACAAACAAACATGAAGTGTTTTGTTCCAACTCAAGTGATCCAGTCTATACTTGTATGCTGTGCGCATCACATAGTAACCTAGGCTAATAACCGGAATAAGAACATACAATGTCTTCAAAATAAGATATCATGGTTAGTAGAGGCCGGTCTTTAACCGGGCGAGCGGGGGTGCTCACGAAGTGACCTTCCCCAATCGTACCCAAGTTCCCGAGCCGAGGCAACTTTGGTGATGACGGACACGTGGCCTTTGGCACTGAGTCAGGGTTTCCTAAATTTCCCAAAAATAAAATATTTAGGTGGCGACTCTGTATCTGGCAAAGCAGTCCATATTTGGCACTTCTTTCAAAAATCTGTTTTCAAAATCGATTTGCCAGATTTGGACTCTTTGGTTCAAGATTAAGAACCGTGACATTTGAGCCCTTGAACTGTAGTGACCCCAATATGAACGGAACGGGACTTAACCCTCCCGGGGCGTTCGGGGACGTCTACACCCTCCCAACCGGCCCCTCGAACAAGATCCTATACCGAGAGGCCCCCCACGCTCCGGCAAAATGGAATCGGAGGTCTCTGCCCAAAGGAGCCCAAGGCTACCATGTGATCTGCGGATAACCGATGCATAAGCTGATCAAAAATTGTGAATGTGCAAGAAAAATCAAAGCCATGAAAACATGGAGAACCGAGAGTTCTGAAATACCTCCGGTGACCGCACTGTATCAAAGTACTGTCGCAGGTAAACGAGAGACTCCCGAGGTCTCGGCCGGTACTGACCCTCGAATACGAGTGAATACGGGGTCGTGAGGGGCACCTCCACTATAAGCTCTGGGGCTAGTATCGAGAAGTATGCATAGACCCATAAC
This sequence comes from Camellia japonica, assembly GCA_030407325.1. NCBI lineage: Eukaryota > Viridiplantae > Streptophyta > Magnoliopsida > Ericales > Theaceae > Camellia > Camellia japonica. The sequence continues at coordinate 48,955,593 of JAPPVO010000019.1, forward strand.
TGTGAGAAACAGAGCAATAGCCATCAGAATACAGAATGCTGAGTGCAGAATGTAAATACAACATGCTGAGAGCAAAGTGCAGAATGTAAAGTGCGTCGTGTGTGCCATGTACAAATAATGAGGAGCAGAAATGTAAAACCAAGAGGGCAGAAAGTACCTCACAGGCTCTCCAATAGCCGCCAACCATGTTCCCCCGTCCGCGGGAGGTCGCGCTCATATAGCAATATAAGGTAGCCAAGCTGGCGCCGCCCCAATCATACCGGCTAACCTGCGAAAGGTCAACTAGAGCGCTCAGCAGATAAAGCCCGACAGTGTTCCCCCTATCGGCAAATAGAGTGGTGCCGAAGAGGAACATCAAGAATCCGCAGGTATACTGTGCCACCTCCCCAGGAGTCTCAGGCTCCATCTCCGGCCTCCTGAAGTGGGAAGAGAACCAGGTGTATCGGACCCTGCCTGAAGATCGGTCAACTGGTGGGCGAGCCCCCAATAAATATATCCAGGCGGCCTCCCACTCGCCCATGTCCTCGTCGTATGGAATGGCCCAGCCCCTCACATCAAGGCCCGTCAATATGGCGAAGTCGAACGGGGTCATGGTCATGTCCCCGGTGGCAGAAAAATGAAAGGAGTTGGTGGTGTCCCACAATCTCTCTACCAAAGCGCCCATCAGAGTCCTGCTAGCGAGGACAGCGAGAGATCCCCGTACAAAAGGTCCCGAACCCTGCCACATCAACCAAATCCCGGACAGCCTCCGGGAGCTCGGCGTACCACTCTCTCGCCGTGATAGAGCCGTATCCTCGCACAGTCCGAGCAGTCACCTGCATTCAGGATGAACATATGTATTCAGTTTCAGAAAGAAATGAATAAGTTGTGTGCAAGTGAAATGAATAAGTCGTGTGCAAGTGAAATGGATAAGCTGCGTGCAAATGAAATGTATAAGCTGTGTGCAAAATCAGATCAAATACACAATCTGGGCTGCGTGTTCAGAAAATTCAACAATGAGCTGTGTGTTCAGAAATTCAGAGTTTGGGCTGCGTGTTCTACTCTCGACAAGTGTGTGCTGCGTGTTCACTGTCAATTCAGGCTGTGTGTTCAGAAAACTAGAGTTTGGGCTGCGTGTTCTACTCTCGATCAGTGTGTGCTGTGTGTTCACCTCAACAACGAGCTGTGTGTTCAAGAAAATTAGAGTTTGGGCTGCGTGCTCTACTCTCGATCAGTGTGTGCTGTGTGTTCACCTCAACAACGAGCTGTGTGTTCAGAAAATTAGAGTTTGGGCTGCGTGTTCTACTCTCGATCAGTGTGTTCTGCGTGTTCACCGTTAATTCAGGCTGTGTGTTCAGAAAACTAGAGTTTGGGCTGCGTGTTCTACTCTCGATCAGTGTGTGCTGTGTGTTCACCTCAACAACGAGCTGTGTTCAGAAAATTAGAGTTTGGGTTGTGTGTTCTACTCTTGATCAGTGTGTACTGTGTGTTCACCTCAACAACGAGCTGTGTGTTCAGAAATTTAAGTGTTTGGGCTGCGTGTTCTACTCTCAATCAGTGTGTGCTGCGTGTTCACCTCAACAATGAGCCGTGTGTTCAGAATTCCAGTGTTTGGGCTGTGTGTGTTCAATTCTCAACAAGTGTGTACGGCGTGTTCACAATCAATATACGGACTACGTGTTCAGAAATTTAAGTGATCAAACTGTATGTTCAAGACGCAAACAGGATACGGTGTTACAAATTAAACATTCAAAACAAGCTGAGTGCTTGAGTGAGCAGATAAACATGACAAAAGCACGAAATGCGCGGAAAATACAGGATGCATTGCAGAAAAGTAAAAGTGAGGTAAATACCTCTCGTGCCTCATGAGAAAGGTGGGACTCTGGCTCCCGCAAAATCAGATCCCTAGGCGCTCGATCATCAAAGTCAGTGAAATGGTAGAAAATCGCCTGGGAAGGACGTGCTCCTGAGGATGATACCTCTTGGGATCAAATGGCCGAACTCTCGGGGGCAAAGCCATAAAATCGGGATCATCTCCGGCACCCGGAAGACCTCCACCTTGTGGGAAATGGCCAGCCATCTCAAGAAATCTGCAAAAAGGAGCAAAAATGAGCGAAATGAGTCAAAATTGGAAAAAGTCAACAAAAGTCAACTCTCGGGAAATGAAAAAGTCAACAAAAGTCAACTCCTGAGAAAATCTTCCAAATGCTGAGACAAACTCACCTCAAGTGGCGAAAATGAGAAAAGAAGCACCGAAATCAAAATTTAATCGGTTCAAAGTGGCGAAAACTGAAAGATTTCGCGAAAACAACTTGCGTGGGACGTTGGAAAACGCGTATAGAGCACAGATCTGAGAGAGAAAATGGTTTGGTAAGGAGGAGAGAGCAATTTCGGAGCTGCACTTGTGAGGAAAAGTGCTTTGGATGAGCACATTTAAAGAAAAGAGGGTGAAAGGACCAAACTACCCCGAATCTGGGCTAGGTGGCCGGCCGGCCACCTTTTCTGGCAGGCCGGCCACCCCTCTCTCTCAAACATGGCCGGCAGCCTCCCCTTTGAACGATACCTGGCCGGCAGCCTTCCCAACATGATCTCCAAGCTCTCTGCAAATTTTGGTGATGCTTGGAGTCCCCGGGACCTGAAAAAGTACAAGAGAAGTGCACTTTCCGACACGAAATCGCTCCGCCGGAACTTCAACTTCAACTTTCAATGCGTGTCTCACCATTACTCATCAAAAGCAAGGTGTATCCTTTTTGAATATGTTGTGACCCTTCCGGGGCTGAACTGGAGGTCGCGATCGAGTCACCCTCACCGAAACGCGCATTTCTTCGCTCATTGTTTTGTGACAAATGTGCATCCTAGTTTACACTTGTTCTGCACATCACTTGCATTCTCATGCATATACTTGCATTGTTATGAACGTTTCCTTGGTATTACCATGCCTCCGTGCTTAAACTTGCGTTGTCACGCGCGTTTCTTCTCGCATTACGATGCACTCACCCATCGACATCACATTTGTCGGCATTTCGATATCACATTGGACATATGTTGTTAAATATGTTGTGCTTGTTGAGTTTCTTTCTTTTACAAGCACGGTATTGTATGTACGGTTCATTTGAGGCTGGTGCGACCAGACGAATCGCGCAGGTATCGTATCTTCTCCGTGTGAGACGTGGCGAGAGTTGAACAATTCTCCGCATTCTTAACTGCATGAAATGTAGTTGTTGCTTTGCATCCTTGCTTAAAACTGTTGCATCTATTTGTGAATACTTGCTTCATTACAGCTTGCTGCATTTGCATGATCATTGAGTTACATCAGGCTTTGTGCATATCGCTTTGCATTTTGCCCCTGCCTGCGAGCATGCCTGCGGGCACATTCTTTGTTATCTAGTATGTTTGTCTAAGTCTTCGGCCTTGTCAAAAATGGGTCGTCTTGGGCTTTGACATTCACTCCCGTCACTTATGACTTTCGAGTTCTGTCAAAAGGGCAACTGTAGACACCCCATTTTTGACCGACCTTAAGACTCAGACGTCACCGATTGAGCGCTTGGTGATGTTGCATATCGTGCTCGTTCAGAGGTTTCAGAGTCTCGGCTGCGAGCCTTGCCTCCGAACTTCCGGCTTTTCTGCCTTGCCTCGGTTTGCGAACCAGGCTCCGTTTTCTCCGTTTTCTCTTCCCGAAGGGAGGGAGAGGTCTCGTAGATCATCTCTCAGTGGCCGTAGGCTACGTTTCGTGGTCGTAGGCCATTTTTCCCGTTTGGAGCCCGGTTCCCGGTTTTCGGAGCCGTTGGCCGTGTGCCTCGGTTCGGGACCGCTTAACCATCTCCGTTTGCTCCGGTTTTTGGCATGCATCTTATTTCCTCCCTTTTGAGGGACACTGTGGCTCGAGAGACCAACTTCGTGGTCAAACGCCACCTCCGGTGCTTAACAGTCAGTTTTCGGGGCCCCGGGCCGCGCGTTTTGGCCCCCGAACCTTCGTTTTACATCGGTTTGAGTTCATTTTTGGCAGGGACCTCATTTTCATTTTTAGGAAGCTTGTAGAAGGGTGGGAGGCCAGCAATTGTCCTGAGGACCAGCTTTATTCCTTCATCGCTCTCCGTCGCCCGTTTTTCTCGCTAGAAAGCTAGTGTTGACCATTCCCGGGCCACTTTCCTTGGCCCTCAACCACATATTTGTGTTGTACACACCTGGGAGGCCACCAATATGTCATGGCCGGCCAGCAATTGTTCCTGACCCTTTTGAACCCCTCTGAAAAGTTGGGTTTTCTCTCTCCTGGTTCACTTTTTCTAGGTTTTGACCACATGGTTGTGTTGTGCACACATGGGAGGCCACCAATATGGGTGGCCGGCCAGCTTTTTCTCATTGACCCTTTTGAACCTGGCCGGCCGGCCAGGGGAGGTGGCCGGCCGGCCACCTGAACCCTCTGAACCTGGCCGGCCATGCTCCCCTCAGCTGGTTCCTTACAGCTGCACCCTCATTTCCCCCCCAGATCCTGTATCCGAGGGGGGTCTTTTGGGGGGAGGAATTTGAATTCAATTTTCCCCCTTTCCTCCACTCCTTTGCCTATATAACCAGCACCCCCCAGCTCCATTTGGAGGGTTACAAAAATTGGTTGAGCTCTTGCATTACATCTCCCTCTCCCTCTCTTCCAACCTCAAACCCTAAAGTTCTTGCACCTTTACACTACACCATAGCACCACACTCCATACTCCATTCCAGCAACTTGAGGCTGTTTTTCAGAGGTTAGGAGCACCATTTCTTGGTCCAAAAGCTGCTGTGTTGTGCTCTACAAGGGTGAGTCTTCTTCCCCTCTTTTCTAGCCTTTTTTTGGTTCATTTCTTAAGCCTTACTTGCAACATTTTTGGGCTCCGACCCAAACTGTAAATAGTCATATTTTGAGCTCCTTTTCATGTTTGATCAAGAACCTTTGCTGTTTGAGGTCTCCTACTATCACTTGCCTCTTTAACTCTCTTTTAGGCCTTTTTTTGCATAGTATTTTAGGCTTATTTTTGAGCTGTTTTGGACTTGGTCATAAACTGTAAAATATCTTGTTTTGAGCCCCTCTTCAACATTGTTGAAGGGCTCTCCTCTGTTTGAGGCCAGCAGCTACCACTTGTCTCTTTATCCCTCTTTTAGGCCTTTTTCTTGCATGATAGTTTAGCCTCACTTGTGTTTATTTTCGTGGCTTGATGTAAACTGTAAAGTGCCATGTTTTGAGCCCCTCTTCAACTTTGTTGAAGGACCTTTGCCATTTGGGGCCAGCTATTGTCCCTTGTCTCTATTCTCTCTTTTAGGGCCATTTTTGCATGATAGATTAGCCCTATTTGTGTTCATTTTTAGACTTGTTTAAACTGAAAAAAAGCTTGTTTTGACATCATCTTCATGTTTGGTTAAGGCATTTTCTTATTTGAGGTCACATGCTCCTTGTATGCTTGATTCCCTCATATTTTGAGCCTTACACCCTAGCTATTGTTGCATGCTTTGTTTGCCTTCTAGCCACTGGAATCCAGTGGATTTCCAGTGGCTTTGATGCTGTTTTGAGCCTCCAAATCAGAGGGGGGTGACCCCCTCTCACCTTGACTTGTTTGGTGGTCATTTTGGCCTTCCAAAGAGACCCTATCTTGCATGCTTCTTAGTCACATTTCAGGGTCAATTTGGTGAGTTTTAGACTATCATATTTGATTTTCAAAGTTGATTTGGGGCTGCCACATGTCTATCTTGTATGTGCCTAATAACCCCTTGTATGCCCTCTAAAGGAGCCCCTCATTTGTGCATGTGTTGGCTGCCTTTCCATGTGTATTTGGGCATATTTGGCATGTTTAGTTCACTGATTTTTTCTGGTTTGGTGAGTTCTCACTTGCTTCATATACTGCCATGTAATCCATGTTTGATAGTCAAAATTGCATGCTATTTTAGGCCATCTTGCTAGCATCTTTTGGCCATGCTTTGAACTAAAAAGTTCATGTTTTGGGACTGCCTTGACTCTGTCTTCATGCTTCATGATCAAATAATGCATGCTTTGTATAGCTATAGTCATTGCGTATGCCTAGTTTTGAGTTTCGGGGTTCATCTCATGCATCGGGTGCCATATTGCCATGTTTCGGGGCTGTTTAGCATCATATTTTAGTGCTGAAATTTGCATGTTTGTATGCCATATTCCATGCCTTGCCATGCTTTGGTAGAGTGGCATTCGTGCCTTAGGTTCGGTCCTCGGTTTGCGTGCATGTGTGCACGCATCTCGAGTGTCTCATTTCCATCCTAATGGCCTCCTATGTGAGTGTGGCTGAGGTCCACTTGTGTTGGTGTAAGTCCATTATGCATTGTGTATGCCATTTCATTTCATAGCATTGTGTATGCTAGGTTGTATGTTAGCGCATTGTGTATGCCATGTTACCTCGTGCATTGTGTATGCCATTTCATAGTTGTGCATGTTAGGTTGTATCTTAGTTGCATTCATGCATGTCATGCATATTGCATTGTGTTTGGATAGGAGTTAGCCCGAGCACGGGAAACGAGGTACGTTTCGTACTCCGAGTGACGGAACGTGTCTCAATTCCCAGTCGCCGACACTCCGGATTATCCATGATGGAGTTCGGTCTTGTTGTGTTTTCATGTGCATTCATTTCATATTGAGTCGTGCAATTCGACTCCTCGGCCATCATGCATCGAGATGCGTGATTGGTGGCACGAGGATCGAGACATGCATACATATGTAAAAATACATTGCCATGCCCCTTTTCTGCTCTCTGTTGCAGCAAATCAAGAAATCAGCAGCTTTCAAAAGCCTTGCACAACATTCCGACATTAATTGTAAACAGAGGCTAATTGGGGCATCGCAGTGGATTTCGCGCAAGCAGCTAAACATGCATCATCCATCATCCGGAATAGAGTCGAGGCAGTCCCTGGCTTGCATGCCAATTTACAGCTTTCCTAGTTTAATTTGTTAATTAATTAGGGTTTTGTATTTATTCGGACTGTATTTATTGGGACTGTATATTATTCTTTCGGACCCTCCGAGCGAGGGCACAATAAATAAGTGTGCGTGTGTGTGATGTATGTCTTCCAACCCCATCTTTCTCCCTTTTATTTACCAGCTTATGATGGTTAGATTAGGGCATATTTCAATTAGCATACAGTATGATAGCATGTTTGCATTCATTCATTTGTTTTGCATGCACCGGGCTCGGCGCATCATACTAACTGCATTTGTATTTCAATTTCAAGTTGATACTTGTTAGCTGTAGCATCTCATATGCCATGTTTAGAATAGCCGAGCCTGCTATAGTTGCATTTTGCAATGTTGCATTAGGCATTTTTGTATATTAGGATCATGCATGGATTTCTAATTAGCTTCTGTTTTGGCTTGGAGTACTCGGTAAGTTTTTATGCTTTAGCATCCTTGCATGTGTGTGAGTGACTGCCATGATAGCATGCTTACCATGAGGCTATTTGCTTATGTGATATAACTGCCTGAATGCCTGTGGGTGAAGGTTGGGTTATTTTGATTGGAACAAATCATCAACTGTGAGTTTTAAGCCCACTAGATAGTGGCAAAACCATGCTTTTAAGCCCACCCGAGGGTGGCAAAATCTGCATTTTAAGCCTACTTGCGAGTAGCAAACCATCTTTCAAAAACAAACATAAATTTTGTTCCAATTCAGGCGACCCGGTCTATACTTGTATGCTGTGCGCGTCACATAGTAAATCTAGGCTAATAACCGGAATAAGAAGCATAATGTTTTCAAAACTAGATATCATGGTTAGTAGAGGCCATCTTTGATCGAGCGAGCGAGGGTGCTCACGAAGTGACCTTCCCCAATCGTACCCAAGTTCCCGAGCCGAGGCAACTTTGGTGATGATGGACACGTGGCCTTAGGCAACGAGTCAGGGTTTCCTAAATTTCCCAAAAATAAAATATTTAGGTGGCGACTCTGTATCTGGCAAAGCAGTCCATGTTTGGCACTTCTTTTAAAATCTGTTTTCTCAAAACGATTTGCCGGATTTGGACTCTTTGGTTCAGATTACGAACCGTGATAATTTGAGTCCTGAACTGTAGTGAGCCCAAAATGAACGGAACGGGGACTCAACCCTCCCGGGGCGTTCGGGGACGTCTACACATGCTTTCTAGGCCCACTTGAGGGTGGCAAATCCACGTCTTAGCCTACTTGTGAGTAGCACCTTCAAACTGTTTTTCAAAACGAACATGAGATGTTTTGTTCCAATTCAGGCGACCCAGTCTATACTTGTATGCTGTGCGCATCACATAGTAATTCTAGGCTAATAACCGGAATAAGAACACATAATGTTTCAAAACTCGATATCATGGTTAGTAGAGGTGATCTTTGATCGGGCGAGCGGGGTGCTCACGAAGTGACCTTCCCCAATCATACCCAAGTTCCCGAGCCGAGGCAACTTTGGTGATGACGGACACGTGCCTTAGGCAACGCGTCAGGGTTTCCTAAATTTCCCCAAAAATAAAATATTTAGGTGGCAACTCTGTATCTGGCAAAGCAGTCCATGTTTGGCACTTCTTTCAAAAAATCTGTTTTCAAAAATGATTTGTCGGATTTGGACTCTTTGATGATTCATCGGTCTTGCATTGCACTCTGCGAGATTAGATACAGGACCGTGACATTGAGTCCGAACTGTGGTGAGCCTAACGAACAAAACGGGATTTCCCTCCCGAGACGTTCGGGAACGTCTACATACTCGAGCTAAGAAAACTGATCCCTTAACTTCTTCCTAACGGTAGGAGGCGAAAGAATTTGTCCTGGAAGGCATCAACGAAAGCCTCCCAAGTCATCCAATGCTTCCACGCGCATACTTCCACCATTAACCTACATCTCCTTTCATCTAGAAGGATACCAAGGTCACCCTCTGTAGACACCCCATTTTTGACCGTCCGTAAGACTCGGGTGCTTTGTCTTGTGCACTGATGATAAAAGTTACATTGTGTGTGATTTGAATACTCAACGAAGGAATCCGGTTTCGACTTCTAAACACATCACAACCTTCCATGCCAAGTTATTTCTATGCCTCTAGACCACAAAAATCCATCCTATAGCAATGTGCCACCCTACATTAAGCCTGAAACAGAGGAATAAGGCAACACATTGGGGCTCAATCGTGCCTCATTGGGAGCCGGCCGTGGCCATTTGGGGCCAGCCGTGCCTTAGTGGCGATAAACATTGTTCTAGGTAGGAGCCCGCTAGCTGTCTATTTTTGCAGATATTTGCAACCTATTTTGCTCAAATTCTATAAATACGAGGTTATATCTCTGTTTAGAGGGTTGAACAATTTCCAAAGAGCTTATATACACACTTAAGAACCCCTTCTTCTTGCGCAAGCCGCCTTGAGCAAACCTATCACCCTTGAAACATATCTATGCACCACATACAACTTTAGAGCAAAACCTTAGAGCCTTGGTTGAGCCTTGAGCATCATAATTCAAGCTTGAGAGTGTGCTTGGACCAAGTTTGATTCACAACAAGAGTTTGTCCTCTTTAAGAGGTATAAGCTTACCACCTTTTCTCTGGCTTTCATTTCTGTCCCTTACCATCAATTTCTTATGTCTTTGTATTGTTTTGAATCCATTTCAAGTGTTAGAACTTTTGTTTGAATCGCTACCAAAGGTAGAAAGGCTTAACACCCTTTCTTACACCTTACTTCATAGCTCATACCCTTGTCTTTACACTTTTTGTTTAGTTTTCAAACTAAGTTTTTAGAGTTGAAAATAGGCTAAAAAACATGGTTTGAGGTTTCAAAAATGGAGGGGTTAGCCACCTCTCCTTACTCTTGTTCACTAGCCTTATGATTCCTTGCTAGTTCCTATCTTAAACATAATTTTAGTCAATAGTTTTTACATATTAAGGGTTGTTTAGACTTGTTTTAATTCATTTAATTGGTTTATGCTTTGAATGCTTTGCCTATCATGTTGTAAGTCCTCATGGCTTTACTTGTTTAGGCCTTAGATATCAAGCCATTTAAGTTAATAGCTTTTCTTTGCTTGGCTTTCATATTAAGAGTTTCGTTCTTCGAATCAATCTCGTACAATCATTTCTACAACCTCCCTCTTTTCTTCTTTCTTTTTGTTTGAGAGTTATTGTGAGGCCCCTGAAAATTTTAATTTCTTAAAAGTCCCTTATTTTTAAATTATTTCCTTAAAGTCCCTCAGTTTCTTAATTAATTGCAACCCTAGGATCAAAATACATGCGCCAACAAAAAATCGCAAACCCTAATCGATTTCAGAAACTTAGAAATAATTTCTAATACTCTAATTGACTCCCTAATTATGAAATTACCACTTGGAAACCCTAGGCTTTCCGGTCTTTATCACGTTCATCGATCGATCGCGTTTTTGTTCGAAACAAGAAATCCAAACCGAATTAGACTCTCTAACCCCAATTTAATTTAATTCTACACTAAAATAAATGTTCTAATTCATAAATTAAACCCAATGCCCTCATATTTTTCTTAAATCACATTTTGACCCCAAACTAGTACCATTACACATATATACATATATATTTGTACATTTCTTAAATAAATAATTTTATACACAAATATCTTCATATCTATATATAAAATCAACAAAAATCTCCCCAAATCTTGAGCACATGGCCAGCCATCACCCTCTCTAGGCTACAATCATAGGTACTTTAGAGACAAATCCCTTAAATCATGGAAAAAATATCATTTGTACCCCCAAATCAAGGAAAGTTGTCTTGTACTTGTAACTATCTTGGTTCTACTTAAGCCTAACCCTAACTAGATCATGCCTTAATACATGATTAGGCTCCCTAATGATCCTTCATTCCATTACATTCCAACTAAATACATCTCAATTCCATTCCATTGCAACCAATGGCCATTTTGAACCTTTGACATCAATTTTATTATAAAAACACCACCACCCTCCACATGTTACACATCTCATACACTCACACACCTACACATTCAGTTGAGAGAAAGAAAGAAGAGGAAGAGAGTGAACGTTGGTAGTAGAGGAGAGGAAAAGAGAAGACAATTGTGCAAACACTTCACTAGGCAATCAAGTAAGCCACAACATAACTCTCTCTTTCATTTTCTTTTTTCAAATACATGTTATTAGAAGTTTTAAATGGTATTTTCATATGTGTGTTGATGGTATTCTCATGTTAAAAATGAAAGAAGTCGAGCCTTGATTCTACCCTTCTTGTATTTCTCTTAATCGATATAAGACTACCTTTTTCCATATCAAACTCTCAAAATTTCCAAAGGCACACCTTCACCTTAATTTTCTGGGTTTAATACATATTATTTATCAAGTTTTCATTACAAGATAAGTGGAAAATTTCCCCTAGTTGACCTCTTTTCTCACCAAATTTCTATTTTCAAGAACTGTGCCAGAAAAATCTATTTTTCATCCAACTTTAGAAATTTCTAGAAAACTGTATAAAAATCTTCTGGACCTCCATTTTATGTCAAAATCTTCCTTAAGGAGTTAGCTTTTAACTAAAATTGGTTTCATTGAAAACGAGGGAGCGATTTGTGAGAAACTCCAATTTTCATAACTGTCGACGAATCTAGACAGCGCTGGCACATTACTTAAATAACTAAAAATCTAAAAAAGCTGTCACATTTCCAAAACATGTTCTGAAAACTATATTACATTCTCTACGAACCATAGGAAGGCTAGGTTCGGGAAATATCTGAAATAGCCCTTTTGAAATGGTATCGAATCTGAAAATTTAGTTTTGCATGGGTGTTTTATGCTCTTGGGTGCATGAATATGCTTATTAGTTTATGATCATGTCTTGGTATGATATTGCATGTGTTATGATTATGTTCCTTATCTTCTTCATTTTAATGATGCTCATGCTTATGTGGATATTATTATCTTGTTGAGTTTGTTCCAACTTGATTTAAAACATTGATCCCAACGGAAAACTTAATTGGGATGGTATTGGGTTTTCGATCACTTGAATGATGAAGAGATGATAATGTGTTATGTATGGATTGATGGGAGCGCCCTAATTGGAGGTTAAGTCTTGCACAAGCGGTTGTTGCATAAACCCTAGAATGGAACGGACGTATTCAGACTCTTTGCGATGGTTTGATTGGTGAGATAAGGTTGGGTCCGGATGGGACATTCAGGAGGATAAAACTTTTTTTGGAAGGATAAGGTTGGATTCAGGAGACAAAACCTTTTTTCTTTTCGCTGTCCCTTTTGAGGCCCTACGGTTGGCACTACGCGGTATATAACCATTGGTAGGCATCCGAGGTTAGTTCTGCAACAAAGCAGCAAAATGGGGAGTTCCGAATAGTCCGGTGTCCAATTCTTGTGGTTGGGAGGATGAAATCTCTTTGGGGGATTTCTAGAATACTAACCACTAATAACCTTGTTATTTATTTGAATGACATGTTCCTTTCCTCTATTATTGAAATTGCTATTATTGACTTGGATATCATGCTTCACTACTTACTTACTATAAATATGATAGTGTATTGGATTGGGAAAAAGAGACGCGGTGTGTGTGCGTTTACTGGGCATTCAAAGCTCATGGCGTTTCATGCCAGGTATTGAAGACTATTTGACCGGTCGAAGGCAAAGCTGAAGCATTTGAGGACGTACGACTACCTCTAGGAGGATTAGAAACTAGTTTGTAAATGTGTTTGAGATTGTAAGTGATAGATCCCATGTTGTATTTAAGAAATGATTTTGTAATTTGTATATATATAACATTTGTAACCTATCCTCATACCCCGTCAACTCATGTAGGCCTTGTGTTAATACATTGTCAAGATCTGTCAAAAAGGTAGCTTTGCTATTTAAAGTGGTTGGACTTTGAAGGGAGGCCATTTTGACTCCTCTGACATTCTTGGGATCTTGCTTGGTTATTATCCAAAGGACTCATTAGTGACGTTTCCTACTCTTGTAACCTTAGATAAACCCTGTATTTAATGGTTAATATATTTTCTGATGTTCCCGACTTTTGGGGCGTCACAGTTATATCAAAGGATTGATGGTTATTCAAGGCATGGAAAAGAGACCTATGCTCAATGGCTTAACCTCTTCGGAGGTTCATTGTCAAGGTGTAGTCCCTCTTTCATGCTTCGGGTCACTTCTTATTTGGCATTTCTTCTCATGTAGTGGACTTAACTATCATTTTGGGACAAATTGATTAAAGAATAGAAATGACTAATAAAATGGACTTAAAACCAATGAAACTAACGTAAAGAAAATGAGTAAGATTGCTTGGATTCAGCCAGACATTATGCCGGGTCCATAGTGTCAAGAGTCGTCACGCACTAATTCATGATGCGTTAATGAAATTTGAAGCGTCTCCACCTCCCTCTTTGAGATCACTTCATGATAGGAAGGAGTAGTGGTCGTTCATTGCATTTATTGATTTTTTGTCCAATTGTCTCTGAAATCAATCAAGCGATCAACTTGCTTATTGATGGTTTTGGAACCGATTTGTTCTTCTCTTGAGCCTTTCCATGATAGAGAATAGCAAAAAGGACAAACAGAGCTTAGAAAAGCTCTGTCTGCACTGTTTTCAACTCAGCGCACAGAAGCAAACTTTTGCACGAAATTAGGGCACGGCCGGCCTTGTTTTGGCCCAGCCGAGCTCTAATGTTTGGTAAATAGTGTGTTTTTGCAAAAACAGAGGGTGGTGGCTGAAGGTGAAACAGGGCAGATTCCTAGGGAGGCAGACAGAGTTGCTTTTGAAAATAGTCACGTGCATGTAATCCTTGTGCATCATAGTTCATGTTATTGTCGTAAATTATGGTTGTCATATTATTATTGTTGTAGTTACTTTTTCATATTATTATTGTTGTAATTACTCTTGTTGTAATATTATTGTTGCAAGTTAGATAGCTAGTTAGTTATTAATTATTTATTCTAATTTGTAATACTTAGTTAATTCATTTACTTGGTGTTGTAATAATTAGTTAGTGTAGTTAATTAATTAGGACATTTATTCGGACCCCCTTGCATGAGGGAAAAATTATAATATTGTGTATGTCTTCAACTCCCATTCTTTCTCCCTTTTATTTACTCGCATATGATGGATAATATATACCATCATGTTTTCCTTAGTGTAGACGTCCCCCGAACGCCCCGGGAGGGTTAAGTCCCGTTCTGTTCATATTGGGGTTACTACAGTTCAAGGACTCAAATGTCACGGTTCTTAATCTTGAACCAAAGAGTCCAAATCCGGCAAATCGTTTTGAAAAACAGATTTTTTGAAAGAAGTGCCAAACATGGACTGCTTTGCCAGATAACAGAGTCGCCACCTAAATATTTTTTAATGGGAAATTTAGGAAACCCTGACTCGGTGCCAAAGGCCACGTGTCCGTCATCACCAAAGTTGGCTCGGGAACTTGGGTACGATTGGGGAAGGTCACATCGTGAGCACCCCCGCTCGCCCGGTCAAAGACCGGCCTCTACTAACCATGATATCTGTTTTTGAAAGTCTTGTATGCTCTTATTCCTGTTATTAGCCTAGGTTACTATGTGATGCTCGCAGCAAACAAGTATAGACTGGGTCGCCTGAATTGGAACAAAACATTTGAAAATGGTTTGATGGTGCTACCCGCAGGTAGGCTAAAACGCGGATTTGCCACCCTCAGGTGGGCTTAGAAAACATGATTGATGAATTGTTCCAATTCAGATAACTCAACCTCCACCCACAGGCATTCAAGGCAGTTATATCATGTAAGCACTTAGCCTCATGGCAAGCATGCTATTCATGGCAACACTCACACGCATGCAAGGATGCTAAAGCATAAAACTCACCGGGTACTCCAAGCCAAAACAAAAGCTGATTAGAAATCATGCATGATCCTAACTATACAAAAATGCCTAATGCAACACATGCAATAATGCAACTATAGCAGGCTCGACTGTCCTAAACATGGGATATGAAATGCTACAGCTAACATGTATTCAATTTGGAATTGAAATACAAATGCAGTTTGTATGATGCGCCGAGCCCGGTGCGTGCAAAACAGATGAATGATGCAACATGCTATCATACTGTATGCTAATTGAAATATGCCCTATATCTAACCATCGTAAGCGGATAAATAAAAGGGAGAAAGAAATGGGGGTTGGAAGACATACATCACACTCACCCACACTTATTACAGCATTGCCCTCGCGCAGAGGGTCCGAATAAATAATAATACAGTCCGAAATAATACAGTCCGAATATTACAGATTTCTAATTAATGTACAGATTAACTAAAAAAGTAAAACTGGCATGCAAGCCAGGGACTGCCTTGCTTCTGATGAATGATGTATGCCGGGCTGCTCTGCGCGGAAATCCACTGGGATGCCCGATTCAGCCTCTGTTCGCAGTGTTTCTTGAAATGCGTGCCCGACTCTGAAAGGTTGCTGATTCCTTATCTTGCTGCAACAGAGAGCAGGAAAAGGGCATAGCAATGTATTTCACAAATATATGCATGCCTCGATCCTCGTGCCACCAATCACGCATACCGATGCATGATGGCCGAGGAATCAGATTGCACAACTCAATATTGGGTGCAATGCAGATGAATGCTACAACAAAGACCTAACTCCATCATGGGTAATCCGGAGTGTCGGTGACTGGGGAATTGAGACCCGTTCCGTCACTCGGAGTACGAAACGTGTCTCGTTTCCCGTGCCCGGGCTAACTCCTATCCCGAACACAATGCAATATGCATGATATGCATGAAATGCAACTAAGATACAGCCTAGTATACACAATGCTATGAAAAATGAGATGTCTCGAAATGCGTGCACACGGGCACGCAAACCGAGAAAATACATGAATGCAATCTAAGATACAACCTGGTATGCACTATGCTGTGAAAATGAGATGAAAATGAGACGCCTCGAAAAGTGTGCACGCGGGCACGCAAACCGAGGCGATGATGTGAAATGCAAATCGGATAAAACCGAAGTGCCTCGAAATGCGTGCACACGGGCACGCATACCGAGACAATACCAAAATGGAATGAAATGGCATACGGAATGCCACGATGGGCTTACACCAACATGGGAGAGCCTCAGCTCACTCACATAAGCTGCCGTCGGATAAAAAAGAGCTGCCTCGAAATGCGTGCACACGGGCACGCAAACCGAGGCGATGCGGAATGACATGCGAAATGCAAATTGGGCTTATACCAACATGAGAGGGCCTCAGCCGCACTCACATGGGATGCCGATGAATGAAAACGGAGCGCCTCGAAGTGCGTGCCCACGGGCACGCAAACCGAGGCAATGACAAAAAGGCACAAAATGGCATGGAAATGATATGCAGGCATGCGAACTAAATTCCAGCAACTAAATGAAGGGAAAACAGCCTCAAAATGATGATAAAAATGCACCCGATGCCCAGAATGTTCCCGAAATGTGATATTTAGCCCCCGAAATGGCCTACAGCTATGCTATACATGCAAAATTGACACATGACAGCAAAAACAGTAGCAAGGCAGCTGCAAAAATAGCATCTTTCCAGTACAAAACATGGCCAAATTGTAAGCATAGATATGACAACAATAGCTTGCAAAAATACGGAAAAAGAGAGGATTTACAAAGCAAGTGATATCTACAATGCTCAAACCCAAAAAATCAGTTCTACAACATTAGAGAGGGACTACAAATATGCATTTTTACAGAAGATGAGATCCCCAAATTCAGTGTGTAGATATACAATACATAGCATGCAAAATAAGGGTCAAAAGAGGTTTATAAAGAGAGGTATCATAAGAAATGACCAAAAAACTTAAGACCCTTAATAAAACTTGAAGAATAGACCAAAATAGGACACTTCACAAGCCTGATGAAGGCCAGAAACAGAAGCTAGAATGGCCTAAACAAACATGCAATTTTACGGTAAATTTGAAGAATTTCAAAGCAAGTACTAAAACCAATTACCAAATGGCTTAAGACCCTTCACAAATCATGATGTATGGACCAAAATAAGACTTCTTCAAGGCCTGATGAAGGCCAAAAACAGAAGCCAAAATAGTCTAACAAAGCATGCAAGATAGGCATAGAACATGGATTCAAAGCAAGTGTATGATAGAGGAGGAAACCATGGTTGAGCCCTTCTTCAATGTTGAAGAGGGGCTCAAAATGAGCACAATATCAGTAGGTTGCATACTCCAACTCAGATCACAAATAGGCTAATTAACTCATGCAATTTTACGGTAAAATTGAAGAATTTCAAAGGAAGTGCATGCTAGAGCTACCAAACGTGATAGAGACCTTCTTCAATGTTGAAGAGGGGCTCAAAATAGGCCTACTAACAGTTTATGGTATGCTCGAAATCAGATCACTCAAAAGCCAAACAAAGCATGCAAAATAATGGCATAAAGAGTGATATTGAAACAAGTGTATCATGGAGACACCAAATGGGTTGAGCCCTTCTACAAAGTTGTAGAGGGGCTCAAAATAAGCCTAAAACCAGAAGGGGTCAGAGCCCAAAACAGATCACAAGTAGGGTAGAAAGTTGAAGCAAAAAAATGCAAGAAAAGGGGAATTGGTGACTTACCCTTGAAGATCAAGCTTTCTTTGCTTCTTGGCTTGAATTTGTTGATCCCTAACCTCTGAAAATTACTCCCTTGCTGCTGAAATGGAGGTGGTGTTGGTTGTGCTTGGAGTTGATGAAGGAATGGAAGCAAAACTTGGATGTTTGAAGCTTTTTGGAAGAGAGGAATGGAGGAGATCATGTATGGAGCTCTCAAGGGATTTTCCTAACCTCAAAACCAGCTGGTGGCTGCTGGTTTTTATGGCCAAAAGAGAGGTGAAAAGGTGGGAAAAATATCTAGATATTTTGCTCTAAATATCTAGCAAAATATCTAGATATTTTGCTCTAAATAAAAAGTGGCGTTCGGCCACGAAGTGGGCATCAGAGGCCCCAGTGTTCCTCGGAATGATAAAACAGGGGTACCTGCCAAAAATCGGAGAAAACCGATGCGAAATGAATGCTCGGGGGCCAAACCGCGAGGTTCGGGGCCCGAAAACCGGCTATAAGCACCGAAAGTGGCATACGGCCACGAAGTGGGCATCAGGGGCCCCAGGGTTCCTTGGAATGATGAAACAGAGGTACATGCCAAAAATCGGAGAAAACCGATGCGAAATGAATGCTCGGGGGCCAAACCGCGAGGTTCGGGGCCCGAAAACCGGCTATAAGCACCGAAAGTGGCATACGGCCACGAAGTGGGTATCCGCGACCCCAGGGTGCCTTGGAATGATGAAACAGAGGTACATGCCAAAAACCGGAGGAATCGGAGACGGTTGGGCGGTCCCGAACCGAGGCACACGGCCTGACGGCTCCGAAAACCGGGAACCGGGCTCCGAAATGGGCAAAATGGCCTACGGCCACGAAAAGTAGCGCACGGCCACCGAGAGATGGTCTACAGGACCACTCCCTTCCCTCAGGAAAGAAAACAGAGAAAACCGAGTCTGGTTCGCAAATCGAGACAAGGCACGAAGAAGGATCGGAAGTCCGGAGGCAGGGCGCACGACCGCGACTCTGAGACTTCTGAACGAGCACAGCATGCAACATCACCAAGCGCTCAATCGGTGACGTCTGAGTCTTAAGGTCGGTCAAAAATGGGGTGTCTACACTTAGCATTTTCTATGATTTGCATCCACTCGTCTTGCATGCATAAAAGCTCGGTTCATCATTCTAACCAAGCATTGTTCTTGCTTAAATCTCTTTGAATACGTGTTTAGACCACATATTATCAAAGTGATTCAAATATCATGTTAGTAGCCGAGCCCATTAGTCATAATTATATGTGTTGCATTAGTCATATTATATTAATTAGGATCACGCATTTTCTCTAACTCTTTTGTCTTTTTGGCTTGCCTCGGAGTACTAGATGAGCATTTAATTGCTTTAGCATACCACATGCATGTGATTGTTGCCATGTCATCAAAGCATGATTTCATGAGGCTAAGTGCTTAAGTGATATATCTATTTGAATGCCGGTGGATGAAGCCTAATTACTTGAATTGGAATAAATTGATTAATGGACATATAAACTCACTTTTTTAAGTGACGCGTAATTAAAACAATTTTCAAACAAACATGAAACCAAAATGTTTCAATTTTTGCAAATTAGTCTATACTTGTGTGCGTCACATAATAATGATAACCTAAATAATCGGAACAAGAGCATATTATGTAAATAAGAATCACATTATGATTAGTAGAGGCCGATCTTTGATTGGGCAAGTGGGGTACTCATTTCATGACCTTTCCCTCTCGTACCTAAGTTCCTGAACCAAGACAATGTTGGTAATGATGGACACGTGGCCTTTAGCACGAGTCACGGGTTTTCTAAATTTCCTAAAAATATTTAGGTGGCGACTCTGTACCTGGCAAAACAGTCCATTTTTGACATTTTAATTCAAAATTGATTTTCCAAAAGAATTTCCAGATTTGGACTCATTTGTGTTTATCTATTTCACATTGCACTTGTGGAATCAGATTCAGAACTATGGGAGTCTGAACTATAGGGCTAGTCGTATCCGAAAGGAGCACAAAAAACAAGCTATAGTTTCTGACGACTCTGTTAGGAAATTTAAAGAACTTGACTCGAGCTTTATGATGTGAAATTTTATCTACACGTATATGTTCTTTGCATTGCATTTGCATTGGTGTGCTTAAGTCACTGTGTTTGACATCTGCTATTCTTGAACGGTTTGCCAAAGGCTCGCCCAAAAGGCTGCCCAAAAGGCTAACCGGTCGTGGGCTCTGCCATATT
Organism: Camellia japonica; assembly: GCA_030407325.1. Lineage (NCBI taxonomy): Eukaryota > Viridiplantae > Streptophyta > Magnoliopsida > Ericales > Theaceae > Camellia > Camellia japonica. The sequence continues at coordinate 48,975,324 of JAPPVO010000019.1, forward strand.
GGGAACATAACTCTTGGATCTGGATTACCGTTGTACCACTTGATCCTTCTTTCACTTCTCGGTATTAGGTGTGCGAGGTATATTAGGTAGTCTTGCTGAGGTACCCTTTCGACCATTTGGCCTTGCTGCAGATAGTAAGCCATAGTGACTGTTCTCTAAATTATAAGACAAAATTATAATTAGAATTTTATACTACACATAAAATTTAAACCAAAACCACAGAATTAAATTCTATAAAAATAAAAGAAACAAGAATTGTAACTTTTATTTCCAATTACTTTGAAAATAAAATAAAATTTTATTTAAACAAATTAATTCCATACAGAAAATTAAATTTTTGTAACACTTCAAAAATTAAAATACTGAAACAGAATTTTAATTAATGAAAACTCAAAAATTATTTCTGAAAATCAAAATTAATTTCTGACCAGCTTCACAAATAAATATTCTAAATTGTTAATGATTACCAGTATATTACTATTAGTTGTCAAAGAAAATAAATAGTATATTACTACTATTTGTTTTTCCAACCAGAATATTATTTTGTAAAACCACAGAAAATAATTTATGTAATAAGAAGAAAGAGAAAAGGAAACAAACGAAAAATTCTGTATAAACAGAATAATTCGAATTTGTCTTAAGATTCTTGGAACAATCTTCTATGTAAAATAAATAAGTTGAAACCAAATCAAACAAATAAAATAAATTACTTACAGAATTTATTTATCGAACTGAATAAATAATTAAAAAGATCAAGTCGAGTGTGTGACACTCTGTCCTTAAAACAGATTCGCCCTGCTATGATGCTTACGGATAAAAGGCGTCTATCTCCCAAGATATAATAATCTTCACAAACTGTAGTAGCACTCCAAACAATTTGTACGGCGAACCAAACCTGTGTTCTATACTCTCAAAATTTTTTCTAAAATAACATATAGAATATATATACAAAAGAGCACAAAGGAAGAGAAGAAAACAGATTTTCGGAATGAAGAAAAATGCTGGAAGATGGTTTGTATTTATAGGGCCAAATAGGTATGTTTTCAAACCTGAACAGGTATGATTTCAAACTAGAACAGGTGCAAGATCTGTTTGAACCCAGTTTGAATCTGTTCAAACCTGCCTGGATAGATTTAAATTGTTTGGGAATAGCTGAATCTGTCCGGTGCAAAACAGGTTAAAAAACTGTTTCGACAGTTTAATCTGTTATGGAATTCGAACTTGGAAGAGGCACAATTTTTGGACAAAAAATTTGTATTAATTTAATTTTTAAATTCAAATAATTTCCTGCAAGAATTTGAAACAATTGAAATAATTTTTTGTCCAAAAAATTAATGTTAGAACCGACTAGACCCACAACCCACACCCGCGTATGGTGGTTTGAGCCAAGGTTCAATTTGTCCGTAACTCCTCCCTTCTACAAACTTAGGGTGCCCTTTGAGGCCCAACCCAAGTGTTGCCACCGAGAACTTATATACACACATAAGTTCTCTTAAGTTTCCAATGTGGGCCACCTATTTCAAGGAAACCCACGTTTTACTTCTTTAATAGTCCATTCCACGAACCCGAAAACGACGTCAACTTCCCATTCACTCATAAATGGTTTTGACAAACCATCTTCACCGTGTGACTTGCCATGCGGCAAGGAACACACCATCTCTTTGAACCCATCTCAAAAGACGTGTGGACCCCACTCAAATTTGGACGCAAAGTTGGTCCAAAATAAGCCTATAAAAACCATAAATTCCAACACTTAATTCAAACCAAATTGCATACACGAAGCATGAACCACTTATTGTTCCCATTTTAATTGTTGGCCCGACCTACTGATTTTATTCAAATATCTAAACTAATTCAAATTTTATTTACACACCATATGATTCCGACATTTACAAAAATTAGAATTCTCACTGTAGTCCTTTTTGAATTTATTGGTAATAAGTCCATTTTTATGTGGATATGACATTAGGTTATTGATCTTTTATGCAGATAATGATATGATTAATAGAATTGTTTGGTGGGAAATACAAATTATAATTTTTTTTTTACTCTGTATTGGCTAGATCACCACCGGGCGGCCATCAATGCCAAAAGTTGCTAGCAGTGGCTTGCATGTGGACAAATAGAGTGATGACACATTGATAGATTTATGACAATTGGATAAATAAGTGGACATATATACAAATAGATAGAGATAATGTGATCTTTTAAATTATTTTGTCATTTTGGCCCCAAAAGAATAAAGTTTTGGACTATTATCCTAAAAGTTTAAAATTAGACTTATGGCTCAAGTGCTCTTCTTTTTTTGAACATTTCATATTGGGAAATTAAGGTCTAGTTATGTATAAATTAAGACAATATTTTTTTTTGTAATATTTTGCTTAATTTCTTTGTTATTCTTATTGAAGGATTAAGATTTTTTCTTGCACATAGAACATTTTATTTAGGAAAATAGGTTAAAAGTTATTTTTGTGGTTTTTTGAAAAAACATGTAAAAAAATAGAAAGGTAAAATGACCCAAAAAAATCAAAAAGCTAGCTTGTAGCGGAGTTCCCAAAATATGCTAGTTTTTTATTGGCATATCACAAATTAATCAATTTTCATCCTTATGATAAGTCTAAGTACAATTCAACTCTACCATATGATAAGTCTAAGTTACTCATCATGTTTCATTCAGAAACATTGCTAACTTAGTTCAGCGTTATCGTATGGCAAGTACAATTCAACTCTATCATATGACAAGTCTAAGTTACTCATCATCTTTCAATCAGAAACATCGCTAACTTAGTTCAACTCTATCGTATGGCAAGTATAATTCAACTCTACCATATGATAAGTCTAAGTTACTCGTCATGTTTCAATCAGAAATATTATCATAAGACTGTTCAGTCCTATCGCACAAATTTCAACAATTATTCAAAAAATCAAACTAGCACCTTATTAAAACTCCGGCTAATATTACATAAATTTCAAAAAAATAAAAACTAATGATAAAAAAAACTTAAGATTACAAGTGTTCCAGGGTCATGGCAACTTTTTGCCATCAGTGTCTTCAAGTCGATATGCCCCATTGTCGGCAATCTAGATGATTCTATTAGGCCCCTCCCAGTTTGGGCTAAGTTTGCCCTTCCTAGTATCCTTCTTGTTGCCGACAACTTTCCTCAGGACGAGGTCCCCAACCTTGAACTCTCTTGGGTTGACCTTCTTGTTGTAAGCCCTAGCAAGCTGCTGCTGGTATACTCCCAGCCGAATTGCTACTCTCTCTTTTCTTTCCTCCAATAAATCCAGATCTCGGGCTAGGAATGCCTCGTTGGTTTTATTCTCCACTCCCTGGGTTCTGATTCCAGGGATGCCGACCTCTAGTGGAATGACTGCTTCAGTGGCCATGGCAAAAGGGGACTCCCTAGTTGATCTTCTCGATGTGGTTCGATATGCCCACAGAACATTGGGCAACCACCCACTTGCCTTTGGTTGCTTCCAGCCTCTTCTTAATCCCATCCAAGATAGTCTTGTTGGATGATTCTGCTTGACCATTACTTTAGGGAAAACTTGGAGTAGAGTAATAGTTCTTAATCTTGTACTTTGCACAAAAGCTCTTAATCAGCTTACTGTCAAATTGAGTGTCATTGTCTACTATAATGGCCCTTGGGATCTCGAATCTAGTTATTTTGTTCTTCCAGATGAAGTTCTTTACATCAATATCTCGAATCTTCGCAAGAGGTTCAGCCTCTACCCACTTTGTAAAGTAGTCTGTGGCTATTAGCAAAAACTTTCTCTGTCCAGTTGCCTGGGGTAGTGGTCCCACTAGGTCCATACCCCACTGGGCAAACGACCAAGGATTGGTCACTGGGTTCAGATCTGCTGCAGGTTAATGTATCAAAGGTGCAAACCTTTGATACTTCTCACACTTTCTGACATAGGCTTCAGCATTCTTTTGCATGTATGGCCACCAATATCCCAGAGTGATGGCTCTATGGGCAAGTGGCCTGCCTCCTACATGTCCTCCACAAACTCCTTTACGAATTTCATATAAAAAGTCCTCTACATAAGAAGGATTCACACATCGGAGTAGAGGTCCAGAAAAGGATCTTCGGTATAGATGGCCTTCTGCTGATAGACAGAACCCGGCCGACTTCAACCTGGTTTTGTGTGCCTCTTTTTTGTTCTCTAGAAGTCTACTCTCCTTGAGGAACAGAACTATGGCGTCCATCTAGCTAGGACCCATTTCCACGCACATTGCTTTGTACTCCATTATCAGAGGCTCTACACTTAGGCCTGACAAATAATCAATCATTATTGTCCTAGTCTCACTTGATTTTATAGCGTTGGCCAGGTTAGCTAAGGCGTCGACATGGCTATTGTCACCTCGGCTAACCTGTTGTAGATGACAATTTTCAAACAGTGTTAGTAGCTTGACAACCTCCTTAACATAGGCTATCATTCTTTCATCTCGGGCTGCATACTCACCCGTTGCTTGATTCATAATAAGCTGGGAGTCACAGAAGACTACCACCTCATCAACTTCCATGGCTGCTGCTAGTTTTAGTCCTGCAATCAGCGCCTCATACTTTGCTTCATTGTTTGAGGCCTTGAACCCCAAACGAATAGATTGCTCAATCATTCACCCATCTAGCGATACCAAAACCACTCTTGCTCTCGCTCCTTGACGATTTGAACTTCCATCAACAAACAGACAGAATGAGTTGCCGATGTAGATATCGCAGGGCTTTGGTTTCTCTTCCTTCTTCTGCACTGCTGGTGTGGGGTTCTGTCATTACCCAAACCCGCCCTTATAGGTTTAGCGTCATAACTGGCCAGTAATCCGTGATTATCGAAGGCTTGTTTTACAATAATGACAATAATACAATATAAAGGGGCTGACGGAAGCCAATCAATAATAACATACATCGTCCAATGAGTTGTGAGGACCTGAATGTAATTAAACTTTCATATACATAGCCATATCCATAGCCATAAACACATGTATACAAGGCAAATTACAAGTTTGGGACTTAATCCCATCATCAAAAATAGTGTTAACAATAGTCTTAAAACATTCTTTTCACTTAACAAACTCAAAAAGGTGAATTTGAACCACCCAAAAAGCCTCGACACATGCTAGTTCGGAACCTCGCAATGAGGCACAATAGCTGGCTTGACAAAACAAGGGTTTGGGTCGGCGCCACTAGCTTTGGTCCGGTGCTCAATCACCTACATATATATAATAAACTATGACCTAAAGCCCAGTGAATAACAGATGTGTAAAGAGGTTAAGAATGATGTCCTTTAGTCTTTGAAACAATTGATTATCATTAGAACATTTTCAATCAATATCATTTGTCAATCAATCGTTCGATTCAATCAATTCAATTAATCAATAATCATATAGGTCATACGTGGTACATTTGATAGCAACAATACAATAGGTCTTATAAAGACTGAACAATCAATTGATGGCCATCAAACAATAACAATAGTTTCAAGATTTGGAACTGACAGAGATCTCTGTAACAATAACAATAACAATAACAATATGCTATGGATGCCACAAATACAATTCAAAAGAGGATCATCATTCAACTAATAAAAGTATCATTTCAGAAAACAATATGATTTATCAATCAGAAAATAAATACAATTGAACATATCTTTATAACATTGTTACTCACAGTGAGCTTCCTGAAACACATGCTAAAATGCACTAAAGATGCGGCGTCCGATCTAAACAAACAAATTCAAGCATAACACAATTACAATCACATTCTTACAATACTACTATATTCGATAGTTTGATCTCTATTCGTTTTCTCTTGTTCAGTTCTCATTCGGATCTTTATTTTGTTTTGTGTCTATCAAACATACATAAATGCAATACACATGACAAACATTTTAAGACGATGCAAGCAGAGGTCCGGAAGGTGGAAAAACGGAGTGAAAAACGAAACCAGGACTACTCAAAGGGGCCACACGTGCGGAGGTCTTGGCCGCATGTGCGGGACCATCCATGCACCTGCTCCCGCAGGTGCAATTATTTTAGAATACATTTCAAAACTGCCCTGTTTTCCGCATGTATGAGACCCCAGGCCGCACGTGCGGTTCTAGGCCTAATTGGTTCGAAAATCTGCCTCATTATTGAAGTCTTCATTTTTCAATTGCAACTCTATTTCATGCAATTCAAGACCCAAAACCTTTCATGAACATATTGAACTTTACATATTTAACTTTAAACAAAATTATAACTTCAAATCAAAACTACATTTTCCATGCAAAAGTTTCAAGTTTTATATTGTTATGAAAGTTCATAGAACTTGTCTATTTGAACTTCAAATTTTCAAGACCCATGACATTTCCTCTCAATTTTCACCACTTATGTAAGAAACAAATGTATGATCATGGATTTCATGAAATCTATGCCATACAAGGGTCAAACTTTTAGATTCAAAGCATAAAATCATGGAACCATACATATATGAGTTCTAAGTCCAACACTTTGAAGATTTCTTGTAAAACCATGCAAGAAATAATGTATTTTGAAGCTTCAATCCCATAGCTCAAGAAATCTTTTTGGAAACTTTAGAATCCATGAAGTTCATGCAAGAATTTATATGATATAACAAGAATATTATGAATTCATGCATGCATGGTAAGTGTTAAAGATACAAAGAAACCAATACATCTAATTTCTTATTTTTATGATCATATATTTACATACAAATATAGTTTGCCATAATAAGCTTCAAATTCTCAATTCCTATGGAGTTTTCACTTCAATTTGGAGGTGTTTACATGAACATGAATGTATAATCATGAATATTTATGAATCTTGCCATGCATGTTACTAATTTGAATGAATTTCCACAATTCCTTCTTTGTGTGATCATATGAAGTCCAAACTTCAAGTTACACCACTAATCTCATAATTAGTCTTGATCTCTTAATAAATCAACTCAAGGTCTAAAAGATTATGAGTGTAATGTCTTAAATTCATAAAATTAGGGAAGAATTCCTACCTTGACTGTTTGAATCTTAGAGATTTGCCTAGCTTTCCAAGTCTCTTCTTCTTGAGTTCTTCTCTAGCTCATTCTCTCTCTCTCTCTCTCTCTCTCTCTCTCTCTACGTGTGGTTCACCAAGGCCACTAACTCTTCATTCTAATTATTTCTTCTTTATTCAATTGATGAGCATAGATGAATAAAACATTAATCCACTAACCCTTTAATTATACATACATTAGGCTTGACTTAATTAGGCTAAGAAATTAATTAAACAAATTAACTTCACTCAAATTAAATTCATCTCATCATCTTATAATCTTAATTACACTAAATTAAATTATACTAAAGTGAATTAGGCTCTAATTCCTATCCAATTATTTAATTCTTACTTGTTAAAATTAGCGAATCGGACAGGTTTAATTTTCATTCTAACCTATCTGTTCAAAGTCAATAAATCTCATAACAATCAATAACACTTAATCATATAATTAACATGTAGGAACATAATTAATAGTTTCAATTAAGGTTCAATTCAATCACAGACAATTTTAGTAAACTGAATTAATTTTCAACTAAATTGCGCAAATGGCTATAAAAATTCCCATGAGCCCATCTACGCACTCAATTTCAATTTGTGCACCCAATTAGATTGTCGATTTCAGTTTCAAAGCTGTAACCTTAGCAGGTAATTTTCCAATTTAGACAGATAGACACAAATTAAATTACTAGGCACTTAGTTCAATTAGAATTAACACATAATTAATTAATTAATTAAAATCACGATTAACAAGTCTAGGTTGTCACAAGTTCTTGGGCCCTAATTGGGTTTCCTTTGGCTCGCCTAGACAACCTAAGCCGCGGCTCACCGGAGCCCGACATAGGATGGCACCAAAGGTAAACTCAGCCACAAAGTCGGCTAGAACCTGACCTTTGATCGTTGTTCTAGGCCTGAATTCCAAGTTGTATTAGCCTAGTACCACTGCCCGTCTAGCTACTCTACCTGTCAGATCACCATGTTGCAACAGAGACTTCAGGGGATGCTTATTCAGCACCACAATCTTGTGGGCTTGGAAGTAGTGAGTCAGTTTTTTTGAAGCCATCACCAGGGCTAGTGTCAATTTCTCTAAGGGTAGGTACTTGGTTTCTACACTTGCTAGGGTCTTACTTACATAGTATACTTCCTTTTGCTCTCATTCATCTTTCATGATTACCAATGCACTCACTGCGTGCTCTAAAACTACCAAGTATAGGAACAACTCTTCCCTAAGTATTGGATTTGACAGAACTAGAGCTGTTGTTAGGTACCTTTTTAAGTCAGCCAAGGCGACTACACACTCTTTTATCCACAAAAAATCTGTAACTTTCTTTAACAAACTGAAAAATGGTTTACACTTATCAGAACTTAGGCTGATAAACCTGTTCAGGGCTGCCGCCCTACCGGTCAAAATCTGGATCTACTTGGCTAACATTGAGTTCTTCAAGTCAAAAATGGCCTTGATTTGATCTGGGCTTGCCTCAATGCCCCTTCTGGTAACCAAGTATCCTGGGAACTTACAGACCCGACTCCAAATGCACATTTCGAAGCATTAAGTCGGAGCTGATATGTTCTTAGGATATCAAAAGGTGCCTTCAAGTCAGCTAGATGATTCCTAGGTTCTTTGGTCTTCACAACCATATCATCAATGTAGACCTCTATTATCTTCCCAATCAGATGCTTAAACATCTTGGTCACTAACCTCTGGTAGGTTGCTCCTACATTTTTCAACCCGAAAGGAATCACTCTGTAGCAGTACAGCTTTTTTGGGGTAATGAATGCAGTTTTCTCCTCGTCAAGGGGATACATTGCTATTTGGTGGTATCTCCTAAAAGCATCTAGGAAGCTCATCCTTCCATGCCCTGAAGTGGCATCTACCAGTTGATCAAATTTTGGCAGAGGGAAGCTGTCTTGAGAGAAGCCTTATTCAGGTTAGTGAAGTCCACGTAGACCCTCCACTTTCTATTCTTCTTTTTCACAACTACTGTGTTGGACAACCAGGTTAGGTAGTTCACCTCTCGAATGGCCTTGGCTTCCAACAGTTTGTCCACTTTCTCCTCTATTGCCTCCACATGAATCAATGTCGGCTTTCTTGCCTATTGGATGACAGGTTTAGCCGACGTATCTACATTAAGTTTATGGCAAGTGACCTCGGGGTCAATGCCAGGCATCTTGTATGGTGTCTAGGAAAACACTTCTATGTTTGCTTGCAAAAAAGCCTCTTACTCCTTTTCCTTCTCCTCAGCTAAGCTTGAGCCGAGAAGGAAGAAGCGCTCTTCATCATCTTTTTTTTACTAGAACCTTCTTCAAAGCTTCCTCACTCTTGTTGGCTGGTTCTTTGATGAAATCATCTAGGACCTCCATGTCCTCATCTTCAATTTCCACTGTCTCTGTTTCTCGCACATTACAGGTGGACTTCATTGCTACCATGGAGCAATTTTTTGCCTGCACCTAATCCCCTCTAACCTCCTTAATCCCATGTTCAGTTGGAAATCGCAACAGTTGGTACAATGTTGAAGGAACAACCCTCATTGCATGCAACCACGGTCTGTCCAAGATAACATTATAAGGGGAGGGGGTGTCAATTATCGTGAACTCCATGATTACCTTCTTCGTGTTTGCTTGCACCCCAAATTCGTGGCTCCTAGAGGCCACGTCGGCATTTTATTGAACCCAACCATCAGGCTGTTGGACTGTTCGAGATCATCTAGGTGAAGGCCCAGTTCCTTGTAATATCTAACATACATGATGTCACAAGAACTGCCTTGATCAACCAGTATACGCCTTACCTAGCACTCCCCAATCTTCAGCGTTATCACCAAGGCATCATTATATGGATGTTGCACCATATGCAGGTCTGCCTTGGTAAAAAAGACCATTGGTCCCTGGTATTCATTGGTCCTAGACTTCTTTTACTGAACCTGATACACATGTTACAGGTGCCTCACTCTTTGAGTCTCCCCATTCAACTCATTCTCATTAACCTTCGAGTGAATCACATTGATCACCTGAGGTCCATCTGCTTGTTGTGGTGGTGGTGGTGGAGGTGGTGGAGGTGGTGCTGCCAGTGCTTGGGGCAGCCTTGCTTGCTCTTCCCTTGTTCTGGCCTCATCTACTAGGTCTCTCAGGTGACCCTGTCTAACCAAATCCTCCAAGTGTGTCTTCAGAGCCCTACATCTCTAAGTCAAGTGTCCATTCTCATTATGGTAAGCACAATGCTTCCCAAGGCTTCTTCCTATAAACTCGCCAGGGACCTTCTCCGACGCTCTGTAATACGGTTGGTTTCTGATTCTTTCTAGAACTTTATAGACCGGGATCCCGAATACAATGGTGATTGCCTGTGCAGCCCTCAACCTTGTTTCCTGCCGTGTCTTCTTTCGCTTTAGCATATTGCTCAATTCGTGCCATGAGCTCTTCCATACTCTTTGGTAGAGTTTTTGTAAGTGACTTTCGAAGTGGGCATTCATCCTCCAGGCTGTTTTTGAAAGATACGACCGCCAGCTCCTGCTTGCATGCCGGTATTCGGTTGAACACCTCATAATATTGTTCGGCATAGGCCCTGAGGCTTTCACCCTCACTAATGTTCAAAGTCAGTAGGGAGTCTACCCTTAGTGGTTGCAATTTATTTGTTACAAACCTGGCCACAAACATCTCGGCCAGGCCTTCCCAACTCTTCACAATTCCTTTCGATAACTTGTGGAACCAATCCGATGCAATTTCCCCAAAGGATGAAGGGAACATCTTGCAGAGCAGCTTCTCGTTCCCACTATGCAAAGCCATTGAATTTAAATATAAGCCGACATAAAAGTTCGGATCAGACTTACTGTCATAAATCTGGAACCTCGGCATATGAAACCTCTTCGGGGCCTCAAACCTATCCAACTCCATTGAGAACGGACTTCTCGATTTGATGGGTGATGTGACCTCGGCGTTGAGTCGCTTCCTCTAGAGGTAGTCTCTTAGATCCTCCTTCGTTCGACTGGGAGCTCAGCTATCAATAGATTTCAGCCTTTTTGGTGCCTTGCTCCCGGCGTCATGGTGTGTCATCTTGGACTTTTCTTTATTCACTGTATCAAAGCAAAGTCCCCTTTCCTAGACATGCCGATGTTCTTTGACATAGGTTCCTTTGGTACGAGGCGTCCTCTACGACTAACCCTTCACTAACTCTGCTCGCCCGACATCCCATGAAGGCCGATGTGAACGTTTTTTTCTCCTTGTCATGCTAAGGGACTAGTGGGATTGCTTTCTGTTCCCTTTTCTAGGAGTCGATCTTGGCCACTGGTATCGATGTGTTTTGCAACAGGTACGGTGGTTACATTACGTTGTTTTGCATCATGAAGTTGACAACTGATTGTAAGTCTGCCAACTTGTTTTCCATCCCCCTTCATCTCGCCGTCCCTCCTTAGGCATCTATCCTTCCATACCTAGAGGTCGCTTTCGTTGTAATACTTATCTCGGCCTATTTTCTTCGGGGCGCCTCCCTCTTTGTCGACGTCCTTCTCTCTAGGATTCTGATCCCGTGCTCCTTCATTACAGTTTTCTTCCTCGATGTTAGGATCGACATGTTTACCACTCCCACCTGAGACATCGTTCACGATCTTTTCTCCCTGTCTATTGTTGGCCATCTATTCTCCTCAAGTTCCTACAGATGGCACCAAATTATGGGTGTTGATTTCCAACCACACAACCAAAAAGGGAACTTAACTAGAGAGCACTGGTAAAATAGATTAAGCCCAACAACCTGTAACAAGAAGATGAGAATCCATAGTGGTTCGTCCATTCGGGGGCACCCCGACGATCAAGTCAGTAATCAATATCTCTCAAACATAGCAAATTGTTCTTAACCTTACAAGAAAGAACTTCACAAATAAAAACATACCTTAGACTCACGAGGGTGCCTCACTTTTATAATGATCAGTGTCCTGATCCCTTTAAAAGCCTCACTTCAATGGACTCAAGCTCTATGCTCATCTTGGACCCTCATCTAGATAGACATAAACTCTTCTTGAGCCTTATCTCTATTCAGATTGAGATCCTCCCATGTTCTAGAACTCTTATCACTTATCTGCTCATCTTGAATTCCGGTATCTCCGCAGATAACCTCGGCCTATTCAAGATCATCTCGGCAGCATAACCACGCGACATGGCACCTCGGTTGACACTTCGGCGTCATCTTAGCCACGTGCTGTTATTCACAAAATACTTCCCCACACTTGTTCATGTTAAAAAGTTGTGAGAAAAGTCACAAAATTAGAAATACACGAAATAAATTAATTTTTTTTAGTATTAACAGTTTTATAAACTATTTTTTGTTTATAAACAAACTTTTCAAAAAATTTCCTGTATACCATCAATTCAAGGAGTAAAAATTGCCCCCTTAATAATTTACTAGCTTCCACGTCTACATAGTAGGATTAACTATATTTGTATGACATTTTTACTTATTTATTTTTTTCACATATGTGAGTGTTTGATAAAAAAAAAAATTAATAATTTTCTTGAATTTTTTAGCATTCTTCTTCATTAAATAATATTGAAATCCATATCATACATCGGTATAGAGTACGAGATACAAGATAGATGTACAAAACAAATCACACGGCAATGTCAACATTATACAAATCACTTGTTAGTAATTATTTAGCAAGTTTAGAATATCAATATAAAACATTTGATGCAGCTTATCTGAGTTGCATATAGATTTTTTTTTTTTTATTATAAATTATGGGAGTCTGTCCTAGACTGTTCGGTATAGTTTTTATAGCTCATTAGGCAAAAATAATTTAAATAAGCTGAAAAAATTTGATTTCTAAAAGTTAGGTGATAAGTACTATTGACTTCTGCTTTTGGATTATCAGTTTTTAATTCACAATAAATTGGTGTTCTTAATAAATACACAGTGAAAAAATTTATATTGCCTTACTTTTATTAAATAGTTGAGAAATGACAACCCATCTACTGAGTTTTACAATTCATTATTTATTAGAAGCACCATATGATATACTCCAGAACTACTAATAATTTTGTTAATTGTGCTTGTCACTTGTTGGCTATGAATATACCTAGCAAACCTCACCACATCTTATAGTTTTTATTTATTTATTTATTTGTTATTTTTTTATAATCAACAAACAAAATGCTAAAGATTCAAAAAAAATATCAAATATTTTGCACAATATTTATATAGGTGTGGATCTCATGTGATGTAAATTCCACAACCATTTAAGTATTGTGTTGAATATTTAATAATTTTTTTAAAATTTTTTCTAAATCAAAAATCAATACTGAGGTGGGTCCTTTGGACCAATTTTAAAAGCACAAACTTGAGATAATTTGGGTGTTTGGTGTAGTTTATTTTGGCCAACTTATAGATTTTAATTTTAGAAAAGTTATTTTGGATTGTTTGGTTAAACTTATTATTTCAAACAGTTTTTTATTCTACCAATTTATTTTAATTCAAAAAAGTTGATTATGAGAAACTACTCGCCCCTGCTTTCTGATTTTCAGCTTCTGCTGTGAGAATGTTAATTACTCTTAGATTTTTTTTAAAAAAAAATAGAAAAAGACCCAAATAGACTGGATTAATTTTTTTTAATGGGAATTGTGAACTAGTAGTGAATAATAAAAAATAAAAGTTAATTCAATTTACAATTAACAAGGGTAAAAATGACATTTATACATCAAAAAGTTATTTTACAGTTTATTTACCAAACACTACTCAGCAACTTAAAAATCTAACAATTCCACCAAACAGATTAATAACTTTTGATTAAAGTTATAATTTATAATCCGTTAAGTTATAATATATAATCTATTTTAACAGTTATACCAAACACCTAATGTATCATTCTCTAATATTTATATATGGGACGAAGCAGAACATCAAGCCCAAAACCTAAGATATCTCCTAGATAAAATCTTGGCAACTTACTCACAAGACCTCATAATTTAATACAGCACACCAAAAACAGAGAGATTGATTACCACTACCAGGAGAAAAAATTGAGTGAACTAGTTTTAGGGTCATGTTAGGTTTCATGAAAATCATCTGCACCGTTGGATCATGAGACACATACCTGATCTAACGGTACAGACAGTTTTCATGATGGTTTTCATGAAAATTCTTCATGAAACCTAACATTTTCCCTAATTTTATAATTGAACAATAATACCACATATCAATAATGACGTTTTACAATGTTGCATTGAAGTTTTACTCTACCATCAGACCGCCTTGGTCTAAAAAGTGGTAATAGATCGGGCTGAGCACCACCATGGACTGGACTGTTAGTACAAAATAAAAAACAAAACATTCTCAAGCTCAAATCCTGCCCAGTCTCACATTAAAGTTGAACTTCAATTTCAAACCCGACATCAATGGGTTTATAGTTGAGGAGGTCTAAATATTGTGCCCATTTGGTATTTATGTCTTACTGTTTATAATTATAAAAATTTATAAAATTGTAAATAAAATTTTTTCCGTGTCTCTTTTGTATTTAAAAAATTACAAATAGTTTACAAAATTTACTAAATTATTGTAATCAAAAGAAAAAAAAAAAAGCACATTTTCATTCATTCCTTTCCTTCACACCCCCTCTGGCCACCACCTACAACTCATCACTACCACCAGTCATCCCAACTTTGTCCATTATCGCTGGCGACCTCCTCCAATCACTTTCTATCGACAATAACCAACTTCAACAGCACCTACCGATGGCAACTACCTTAGGCCACCATCTTCGATGATCAACAATTATCTCCAATCAATATCTTTTATTAATTTTTGATACAAAAATTTTAAAATACATATGTACCAAAATACAATAACACACCTACTATGAGATCATGAGGGGCACAATAACCCTCAGCCTGTGTGGCAAGTGTTATATATAAAATTCTCCATATATATATAACATAATATAATATGTCACTTTCAAAGTTAATGTTTTGGTCTCCTCCACTTTTAATGGATGTTGGCCACTTGATTGTTTGCGCTCAGCTGATGAATTTGATTGAAATAACATGACACTGATATGATGGAAGGTGCTAAATATTTGACGATCTTATGCTTATTGGTCTGTAACTGATAACAACTAGGAATGCAGATATTTAACTTAATGGTTATGTAACATTTTTTGTAATGTGAGATTGTGAATTTAATTTATATGCTGAAGAATCTTATACATTTTGTTGGTAGACAATATATGAATTTATAGACAGAATGTTATATTTTGAAAAATAAGATCGTAAGAGATCAAGTCTTGTATTTGATACAATGTCCTTGAAATGAAATTCGCCCATTATTATGGTGTTTATGAGTTGAATGAACGTCCGTCTTTTAGGGTACAACAATCGGGAAACCTCATGAATGCAGAACTCCAATCTTCGAGTCTGGCGAACCAACATAGTATAGTACTCAAAAAAAAAAACCAAAACCAAACCAAACCAAACCAAGCCTTAAGTCCCATCAAATGGGGTTGGCTACATGAATCATTTTTCTCCAAGCAGCCCTATCAAAGGCCATTTTGTTAGTCAAATTAAGTAGATCCATATCTCTATTTATAACGCTAGGCAACGTTAATCTAATCCTACCCCGTCTCCTATCACTATCATCTACCGTTACAGCATCGCATTTCTTCACTACTGCCTCTGTTGGTCTCCGTTGAATGTGACCAAACCATCTCAATCGATTCGCTCTCAACTTTTCTTTTATCGGTGCTACTCCTACCCATTCCCGAATACACTCATTCCTAATCATGTCTTGTCTAGTCTTACCACACATCCACCTTAGCATCCTCATCTCAGCCACACTCATCTTATCTACATGTTGTTTCTTGGTTGCCCAACACTCTGTCCCATACACCATAGCCGATCTAATAGCCGTTCTATAAAACTTACATTTTAGTCTAGTGGGTATTCGTTTATCGCACAAAACCCCAGACGCAGTTCTCCACTTACACCATCCCGCCTTAATCCTATGGGCCACATCTGCATCAATCTCTCCCGCTGTTGTGATAATCGACCATAAATAACGAAAATGTTCACTCTTAGGCAGTTCTTGGTTCTCAATCTTCACTTCTCCTCTGCTTTCATTATTATTGTCACTAAATTTACACTCCATGTACTCTGTCTTAGTTCTGCTTATCCGGAATCCTTTAGCTTCAAGAGCTTTTCTCCAAATCTCTAGCTTTGTGTTAACTCCTTCTCTAGTCTCATCCACTAACACAATATCGTCTGCAAAAAGCATGCACCATGGCACGTCATCCTGAATATTTATCGTCAACTCGTCTATAACTAAAGCAAAAAGATAAGGTAGATCCTTGGTGTAACCCTACAGTGATAGGAAATTCATTTGTCTCTCCAGCTGGCGATCTAATAGTGGTCACCACCCCTTCATACATGTCCCTAATCACGTCAATGTAACCTTTTGTCACCCCTTTCTTCTCTAACACCCACCATATTATATCCCGGGGCACTCTGTCGTATGCTTTCTCAAGGTCAATAAACACCATATGAATGTCTCTTTTCTTTTCTTTATACTTTTCTATTACTTTCCTCAAAAGATAGATCGCTTCCATTGTTGACCTGCCAGGCATAAACCCAAATTGATTCTCTGACACATCTGTTATATCTCGCAATCGGCGTTCCATCACCCTCTCCCACACTTTCATTATATGACACATTAGCTTGATTCCTCTATAGTTGTTACAATTCTGGACATCACCTTTATTCTTATAGATTGGCACTAAAATATTCTTCCTCCACTCATCTGGCATGTTTCTAGTCAACAAAATTTTGCTAAACAACTTAGTCAACCAAGCAACTCCCTTTTTGCCCAAACACTTCCAAGTTTCAATAGGGATATCATCAGGTCCTAAAGCCTTATTAGATTTCATCTTCTTAAGTGCAAACTCCACTTCAGAGTTCATAATCCTGCGATAGAAAAAAAAAAAAAAAAAAAAAAAAAAAAAAAAAAAAAAAAAAAAACACACGAAGTGTAGAGAGGAGAAAGAAGGCGAGATGATTCAGTGCAGAATAAATGCTACAAAGGGCTGTTTATATAGGTGAACAAGTGGCTTTTTGAAAAATCGTGGGTGACTAATGAGAAAAACCGGGATAGAGCGATCAATTGCTTCTTTACATCGGAAGAAATGCTATAGAGTAGACATGGCTATTCTTAGAATACTGGGTCTAAATTCTGAACGAATCCGGTTCGGCTTTGGCCCTAATAAATAAAATGGTAACTCCATGAATTTATTTAAATTTAAATAAATTTTATTAAAAAAATAATACATACTAAGGGGTTGTTTGGGGTGTCTTAAATAAATACACTTTTTGTCTTTTTAGACTAAAAAATTGAGGAAGAAAATATAGATGTTTGGGTTAACTTTTTGACTTTTTATAGAAAAATGTGTAATAAAAAATTATAAAAATTGGTTTGTAGGAGAAAATTAGGATTGAAAATTGTGCAGCCGTAATTGTTGATTTTTGGTGAATAGTGTTAACTTTTTAACTTTTTGAGTAACTTTTTAACTTTTTAAATTTTTCTAGACATGCCAAACTTAACCTAAATGACCATGTGCATGTGTTTAGAAATTCCTCTTTATGCCTTCATGCCTGGACCCTTCGTCTTTACAAAGTCCTTTACATTACTTTGAGCGTACAATAAATATAAGTTATCTCACAAAAATTTCTAAAAAGATTCTTGTAGTGTCATCCATATAACATTTTTCTCCAAAAATATCATTTGTAAATTTTTACCCCATTTCTCACTGAGAAGAGATTTCCTCCTAAAAACAAAATGTAAGGCTAATATTGTTGGCCTCTTGGAACTAATTAGTGACCCACCTTTTGACCCGTACAATACAAAAGGGAAAATTATTTAGTCCTTTTGGATTAGGTTTTTTTTAAAGCTCGATTCTTAACTCATTGCACCAACTAATTCGGGGACTAATTCTATTGTTTATTTGCGGGGTCTCAATTAAACTCAAGGCAAAATCCTGTATGAAAATGTTTATATGGTACTCTAATTTGATTTTTATTAGTTAAAATAGTATGATTTAATATTTTTTGTTAATTTTTTAAAAAATAACATGACAAATGTGGTGCGTTAAATAGTATAGAGCATTGTTTCAAAACCATCCAATAACCACTCATGCTAAAGAGAGAAGAGAGACACCTTGATGTAAACCAATGACCCACCAAATGTAGAACAGCATTGACCAAGTTTCACAAAATTTTTCCATATTTCCACTATCACCAAAAGAAGGAAACTCAAGATCAATGCCCTTAAAAATAATGAGGGGAACTGGGTCACTGAACAGGAGGGTATTAAGAGCATTATCCTTAACTATTTCACCACCCTTTTTAAATTTGAGCCTGTTCACCATCTTGTGCAGTGGAATAATATCAATACTAACTTTTTTACTCATAATGAGAATGAGACTCTTTTGAAACCTATCACCAATGCTGAAGTTCTAAGTGCTGTTAAAAGTATTGGAGCCTTTAAAGCTCCAGGGAAGGATGGTATTCACGCCTTGTTTTATCATAAATATTGGCATATTGTGGGCCACTCTGTGTGTGAGTTTGTTAGAAATTGCCTCCATTATAAGAGGATCCCTAATGAAGTGAATGAAACTCTTATTGTTTTGATCCCCAAATTGGAAAATCCTGAAAACATCAAACAATTCAGGCCCATCAGCCTTTGTAATGTCCCCTACAAGATCATCACCAAAATTATTGTGGGGCGTATTAGACCTCTTCTGGACACTCTTATTAGCCCTAATCAAAGCAGTTTTATACCTGGTAGAAACACTACACATAACATCATCATCACCCAGGAGACTCTGCACACTCTTAGACACATGAAAGGGAAAAGAGGGGGTATGATTTTTAAAATTGACCTGGAAAAGGCCTATGACAAGCTATCTTGGGATTTCATTAGGGACACCCTCTGGGAATTCCAACTTAATGAAAACTGGATTGAATTGATTATGAATTGTGTTTCTAACACACATTCTTCCATTCTTTGGCATGGGGAAATTCTTGAAGGTATCCATAATGGTAGGGGTCTGAGGCAAGGAGATCCCCTCTCTCCTTATCTGTTTATACTCTGTATGGAGAGACTCTCCAATATGATCCAATCCAAGGTTGATATAGGGGATTGGAAGGGCATTAAGGTTTCTCGAACTAGTCTTGCCCTAACTCATTTATTTTTTGCTGATGACCTTATCCTATTTGCCAAAGCTGATCAGTGCAACTGTAACACCATCATGGAAGTTCTAAATGATTTTTGTGATATGTCTGGACAAAAACTTAATCTCCAAAAATCAAAATTGTTTGTATCCAAAAATGTCTCTTCTAATTATGCTAGATCTTTGAGTCATCAATGTGGCATTTCTCTTACTCAGGACTTAGGTAAGTATCTGGGGTCCCCTCTCTTACATACAAGGATTAATAAGAGTTTATTTGTTGACATTTTGGAGAAATTGAAAACTAGACTTTCAGGGTGGAAGGCCAGACATTTATCCCTTGCAAGTCGAACCACCCTTATACAATCGGTTACATCTGCCATCCCCAGTTACAACATGCAAATCATGGAGCTACCTAGAAGTTTTTGTGATGAAGTAGATAAAATTAACAGGAACTTTCTTTGGGGGGACACTGATAATCACAAGAAAGTCCATTTGCTTAACTGGGATAAAGTTTGTAGGAGTAAGGAGGAAGGGGGCCTCGGGCTTAGAAAAGCCAGGGATAATAATGCTGCCCTCTTGACCAAATTAGGCTGGCAAATCCTTACTGATCATAACAAACTCTGGTGTAGAGTATTACAGGACAAATATCTTAGAAGCCATAACATTTTCAGCTGGCCTATGGAGAGGAGGGCTTCTCATGTGTGGAAAAGCATCCGCCGAAATAGGGACACTCTCAGAAAAGGGGTGAAATGGAATGTAGGAAATGGGGAACACATTTCATTATGGCATGACTGGTGGTGTGGCTTGCAGCCTTTAGATCAACATTACTCTACCACACAGGTTAATGATTCAGATAAGGTGAGCTCACTTCTTGATGAGGAAGGTAATTGGAACACTGAGATCATTGCTAATCTGGTTACCCATCAGGATCTTCAAGAGATCACCAAGATTCATAGACCCCGATTTGTGACTTACACTGATGCGCCCACTTGGATTGGAAACTCTGAGGGCACTTTTTCCACAGCTTCTGCTTACAGGATGATAACTAACCAAGACTCTGATGGAAAGGACTGGAAATGGCTATGGAAGATTAAAATACCTCAAAAGCTTAAATGCTTCCTATGGCTCATCCTTCATGATCGTTTGCTCACCAACCAATTAAGGTTCAGGAGGAACATGACAACCACTGCAGTGTGCCCCAGATGTGGACTGTATAGTGAAGATACAAACCATCTCCTTCGCGAGTGCCCCTGTGCTAAAGCTATATGGACTGGAATTAAAGACTTTAGATGGTGGGAAGAAGGTTGCCAACAACCTCTAGCAGAATGGGTGGCTTCTAATTTGAAAAATAAAAAGGAGTTTTTTGACACTAAGTGGTACAGATTCTTCACTGCCACTCTGTGGTAGATTTGGAAATCTCGCAATCTCATGGTTTTTGAAAATGTTAGCCATCCCATT
This sequence comes from Camellia japonica, assembly GCA_030407325.1. Lineage (NCBI taxonomy): Eukaryota > Viridiplantae > Streptophyta > Magnoliopsida > Ericales > Theaceae > Camellia > Camellia japonica. The sequence continues at coordinate 48,996,003 of JAPPVO010000019.1, forward strand.
CCAGCTAGTCTCAGGAGTATTTGGACATATGCTCAAGAGATTGAAGAGGCTTTCTCTTCTCCTCTTCATTCCAACTCTACAACTCCTACAACTATTAACTGGTCTTTTCCTATTGCAGGTACTCTAAAGCTCAACACTGATGGCTGCTCCAAGGGTGACCCTGGGCAAGCTGGTTATGGAGGTCTCCTAAGGGACGAAGCTGGTTCATGGGTTTGGGGCTATTACGGCTATCTAGGCCACTGCTCTGCTGTTGAAGCAGAATTGTGGGCTATCTATCGCGGGCTGACAATCCTCTTCCAGAAAAGCACATTGAATGTGGCGATTGAGACTGATGCAGCCCAAGCTATTGACTTAATTCACAATGGTTCGAGCCATAACTCCCCTTTCAGAGCTCTCATTGAGGATACGAAGTTCCTGCTGAAGCACTGCAATTGCACTCTTGAACACACTCTGAGGGAAGGCAACAAAGTTGCTGATTTGCTGGCTAACCTGGGAGTGGTGCAGACTGAACATGTGGTCATGCTAGAAGATCCTCCCGATGCTGTTAGAGCTCTTGTCATCGAGGATATGCTGGGTGTTGGGTCTGTGAGGGACTAGCCTTTTTGCTCTGTTTTCTTTTCTATGTGTTTGATTTCATCTGTATCAAAAAAAAAGCATTGACCAAGTTTCTTCATAAATGTCCATCAAAATAACCAAGAAAAAGAGAGACGCTTTGATGTAAACCAATCACCCACCAAATGTAGAACAGCATCGAGAATAGTCCAAGTTTCTTCATGTCCATCAATAGATTCATAAATTAGAGAAAACGACTGTGGAAAAAAATAGTTATGCTATATTTAGATTTTAGATTTCATATAAAAATATAAAACAAATATTAAAAATAACTTTTAGGGCTGTTGTTAGGTGCTATTTGATAAAATTAAAAATTGAATATTGAATTTTTTAAATTGAAAAGCTATTTGACAAGTTTCTGTTGGCTAAGGCTAAATAAGCCAGTTGGAACTAAAAAAAAAACACAAAAGACAAAATAAGCTAAATAAGTTAATAAGATAAAATGTCACATCTAAATCATAATTATTTTATTTTTTTTCTCTCAAAAGTTAAAAAATCCAAAAAACCAAGCCAAACGAACTTTTTAATCTCCAGCTAAAAAAGTCTCAACTCAAAAGAGCTAATTTAAAAATTTTTTCCAAACAACAACAAAATATTAAGGGTTGAACTAAAATAGATTATTTAATTATATAAAAATTGTTCGTGACTATTCTAAAAGATTATAACATTTCTAATTAATGTAGGGTTGACAAATACTATGAAGAGCGGCATCTTTATAACAAAAAGTATCAACCTCTATCGGGTTAATTTTCATTCACAATAAAAGTTTTTAGCAAAAATATGTAAACATTTTGAAAGCACCACAAAAGCATGACAAACAGATCTTATTAACGTATGTCTTATAGAAACTTGTTAATATATTAAAATTTAAAATGATTTTATATTTTTGTGAAAATATTTATTGTGAAATTATCACACAATGGTAGTTTCACAAAATTATTACAAATTCATGAAAAACTTATAATTTTAATTATTAATATTTATAAACTTTATAAATAACAACAATTCTACATTTACAGAAAAAAATATCCAAGAATGTACTCAGAATAGTAGTACATCTATGGACTAAAATCATGGTATGACTCATATCTCAACAATATAATTTTGCACCATCCACTTCATTTTTTGAATAACTTTCGGAATGAATTTTCATGGTTTGTAACATTTTTCATAAATAATTGATTAGATTATATTAATGCTATTAAGTAACATGCAAAATAGTTAGACAACATCTCATCATATATTATGAAAATTTAATATAATAAAGATTTAGAAAAATTATTTTCAAAAAATGAGGAGATAATCATATTATATATTTTACAAATATCATACAATATAGAAGTATAGATGTAATTTTCCAGGGGCCATGGCCACCCCAGCCCCTGCATAGATCTGCATCTGGGTAAAAGGACAACATTTTAGCATTTCATAAATGGACAGCTCCTGAAGCAAGCAACACATCAAAGAGTGATCTCTATTAGAGGTGATCATGATCCAGATTAATTTAGTTTGTGATAAAATTAGAATTAATTTGTTATTTATGATTTTATAAAAATTAGAATCAATTTAATTTATTTAAATCGTGGAACCAATTCAAATTAGACCATTTAAACACGATTCGGCTCGTTTTGAAACTACGCATTCACATAATCTATTAACAAAAAAAAATCATATAACATTTTCATTTCATAATTTTTTAAAACATAAATAAGCATATTGTTCTATCATTAATTTAAACAAACATAATATCTAGTTCCACAGTAGCAGCAACCATCACCAATTTTCAAAGAAAATAAATTAAAACTAGTTCCACCATTAGACTATTACAAAACTAAAAAACTATAAAAAGCACAACAATAAGAACAAAATTACATAGTAGCGGCAGCTTCGTAACAACAAATTCCACAGCAACATCAATATATAGCAGAATTGGTTATATATATATAAGAGGTATGATAATATGTATCACGGGTGATACGGTCTGCAAAATGTAATCTTGAATTGATCCGTGAAACACGATTCCTCAATTTTTATTTTAGAACCGAATTACAAATTTAAAAAATCAGTCCAAACTTGGACTAGACCAGATGGATTTGTGAATTTTACGAATTCCTTACTCAACCCTACTCTCGATAAAAGAAGACAAAAACCAAGCATTGTACTATACAAAAGTCACCGTTTCCTATAGAACGATAATTTAATAGTTCTCTTTAACAAGTAAAAATTATTAAAAAAATTTATAATTTTAATTAGTAATATTACGAATTTAAACTTAATTATTCATAAATTATCTAGAATTATCATTTTGTGGTTTAAATTTATTCTGCATATTAACTCTACATTATATAAGTTTAATCTTCACTATACAATCATTCATTCAGAAAAAATCTAAATAGATAAGTACGAGTTTCCAAACTTATTGTATTAACAATAATTCTAAGGACTGTTTTTAACATTTTATATATATATATATATATATATTATGTTACTTTCAAAATTAATATACATGTTTTTTTGGATTGGCCCCTGCACTTTTAATGGATGGCATTGCTTGTTTCTTGGCTTGGCCCCTGCAATTTTAATGATGTTGGCAACTTGATTGTTTGATGTCAATCGATGACTTCCAAGTAACAAGACACTGATCTGGGAGGTGCTAAATAAAGAGTAAACTAGTAATAGATATTAATAGTTGGATTTAGTTAATATAAAATTTTATTGAAAATATGTTTTAATATAATTATTGTTAAAAATAATGTTTTATAATGATTTTTTACCTATATTGTTAAAAGTGATAATTAATGGCTTTTTTGCCACGGTTTTATAAATTGTCACTAAAAT
>JAPPVO010000019.1:48999552-49039912 GCA_030407325.1 Camellia japonica
GGAAGGTCACTTCGTGAGCACCCCCGCTCGCCCGGTCGAAGACCGGCCTCTACTAACCACGATATCTTATTTTGAAAACATTGTGAGTTCTTATTCCGGTTATTAGCCTAGGTTACTATGTGATGCTCACAGCATACAAGTATAGACTGGGTCGCCTGAATTGGAACAAAACATTTCATGTTTGCTTGTTTGAAAATGGTTTGATGGTGCTACCTGCAGGTAGGCTAAGACGTGGATTTGCCACCCTCAGGTGGGCTTAGAAAACAATGGTTTTGCCACTATTTAGTGGGCTTAAAACAAACATTTGATGAATTGTCCCAATTCAAGTAACTCAACCTCCACCCACAGGCATTCAAGGCAGTTATATCACATAAGCATATAGCCTCATGGTAAGCATGCTTTTCATGGCAGTCACTCACACGCATGCAAAGATGCTAAAGCATAAAACTCACCGAGTACTCCCAGCCAAAACAGAAAACCGATTAGAAATCATGCATGATCCTAATCATACAGAAATGCCTAATGCAACACATGCAAAAATGCAACTATAGCAGGCTCGGCTATTCTAAACATGGCATATGAAATGCAACAGCTAACATGTATTCAACTTGGAATTGAAATACAAATGCAGTTTGTATGATGCGCCGAGCCTGGTGCGTGCAAAACAGATGAATGATGCAAACATGCTGTCATACTGTATGCTAATTGAAATATGCCCTATATCTAACCATCGTAAGCGGGTAAATAAAAGGGAAGAAAGACGTGGGGTTGGAAGACATACATCACACTCACCCACACTTATTACAATTATGCCCTCGCGCAGAGTGTCCGAATAAATATACAGTCCAAATAATATACAGTCCGAATAGTACAGATCCCTAATTAATTAACAAATTAACTAAGAAAAACTGTAAACTGGCATGCAAGCCAGGGGGTGCCTTGATTCTGATGAATGCTGCAAATTTAGGCTGCCTTGCGCGGAAATCCACTGGGATGCCCCAATTAGCCTCTGTTTTGCAATGTTTCTCGAAATACGCGCCAGACTCCGAAAAGCCGCTGATTCTTCATTTTGCTGTAACAGAGAGCAGGAAAGGGGCATAGCAATGTATTTCACAGATATATGCATGCCTCGATCCTCGTGCCACCAATCACGCATATCGCTGCATGATGGCCGAGGAGTCGGATTGCACAACTCAATATAGGATGAATGCAGATGAATGCTACAACAAAACCTAACTCCATCATGGGTAATCCGGAGTGTCGGTGACTTGGGAATTGAGACCCGTTCCGTCACTCGGAGTACGAAACGTGCCTCGTTTCCCGTGCTCGGGCTAACTCCTATCCCGAACACGATGCAATATGCATGATATGCATGAATGCAACTAAAATACAATCCTAGCATGCACAGTGCTATGAAATGAGATGTCTCGAAATGCGTGCACACGAGCACGCAAACTGAGGCGATGATCCTAAGGCATGAAATGGCATACGCAATGCCGATTGGACTTACACTAACACGAGTGGACCTCAGCCACACTCACACAAGAGGCCGATTGATGAAAATGAAGCGCCTCGAAATGCGTGCACACGGGCGCGCAAACCGAGACGATGGCCCTAAGGCATGAAATGGCATGAAATATGATATACAATGAGACTAAAATGAGATGTCTCGAAATACGTGCCCACGGGCACGCAAACCGAGAAAACGACATACGGAATGCAATAGGACTAAAATGAGATATGCGATGCAATATGGGCTTATACCAATATGAGAGAGCCTCAGCTACACTCACACGGGAGGCCGATGGATGAGAATGAAGTGCCTCGAAATGCGTGCTCACGGGCACGCAAACCGAGGCAATGGCATACGCAATGCGATGAGACTAAAATGACATACAGAATGCAAAATGGACTTACACTAACATGAGTGAGCCTCAGCCACACTCATATAAGAGGTCGTGAGATGAAAATGAGATGCCTCGAAATGCGTGCACACGGGCGCGCAAACCGAGGCGAGGGCCGTAAGGCATGAAATGACATGGAAATGATATGTAAACATGCAAATAGAATTTCAACACTGAAATGTGGGGGAAAGCAGTCCCGAAACAAGGCCAAAGTGCACACGAAGCATGGAATGATCCCGAAATGCGATATTAGGCGCTCGAAATGGCCTATAGCTATGCAATGCATGCACGATATGGACATGGAATGAAAATACAGTAGCAAGACAGCCCCAAGACAAGAATTTTTCAGTCACAAAAAGGGCTAAACAGCAAGCATATATAGGATTAAGCAAGAATGCAGAAATGGCTCCGCAAGAGGGGTATTGAAGCAAGTGGTACATACGATGCTCAAATGGAAAAGTACCCTTCTACAACACTGATGAGGGACTAAAATAATGAACATTTACAGTAGATGACATCCCCCAACTCAGTATGAAAACATGCCAAAAATGTCATGCAAGAACTAGGATACATAAGGCTATAACATGAGGTACCCCAAACATTCATCAAAACAAAAGACCCTTAATGAAATATGTCAAGAAGATCAAAATATGACTCTTTCCAGTTCCGATGATGGCCGAAAACAGAAGCTAGGTAAGCTTAAAAAAGCATGCAAAAATGGGGGCCAAAGAGGGATATAAAGACAAGTGTAACATGGAGACCCCCAAAAAGGTTAATCCCTTCTAAAATGTTGTAGAGGGACACAAAATAAGCTTACTCACAGTTCATGACATGCTCCAAAACAGACTACATGTAGGTCAAACAAATCATGCAAATTTACGGTAAATATGAGAGATTATGAAGCAAGTGCATGATAGAGAGGCCAAACAGGGTTGAGCCCTTCTTCAATGTTTAATAGGGCTCAAAATAGGCTCACTCACAGTTTACATCATGCTCGAAAACAGATCACTCATAGGCTAGAAAAAGCATGCAAAATATTGGCATATAAGATGATATTGAAGCAAGTGTGCCATAGAGGGCTCAAACAGGGTTGAGCCCTTAAACAAACATGAAGATAAGCTCAAAAGAGTGACCCTTTCAGTTAGGGTCGGAGCCTCAAACAGTGAGCAAATAGGGTTAAGAAAAGAAGCAAGAAAATGCTACAAAAGAGGGAATGGACTCTTACCCTTGAAGACCACACTTTTGTTGCTTCTTGGCTTGAGGAAAGTTGCTTCTAAGCCTCTCAAGAACCCCTCCTTGCTGTTGGAAATGAAATGGAGATGGTGATGCTTGATGATGATGAAGGGATGGCACCAAAACTTGAGAGTTTTAGAGAGATAGAGAGAGATATGTATCTAAGCTCTTAAGAGAGTTTTTCTAACCTTAGCCTAAGAGTTGGGAGGCTCCTTATATGGACCAAAAGAGGAGGGCAAAGGTGGAGGGAAATGCACCCAAGTGTTCCCCTCCAAAATATCCCCCGGATACAGATCTTTTCTGGGGGAAACAACTGTACAGCTGTAAGGAACACATCCCAAGGAGCATGGCCGGCCATGTATTTTTGTTGCAGGTGGCCGGCCGGCCACCCCCTATGGCCGGCCGGCCAAGGGTCAAAAGGGTCAAGGTGATTTAGTAGCCGGCCACCAAGGATTGGTGTCCTCCCAGGTCTTCTCAACACAACCATGTAGTTCAAATTTGGCAACTCTAAAACAGGAGAGAGAATAGGCCAATTTAAAGAGAGGTTCAAAAGGGTCAAAGAGAGTTACTGGCCGGCCATGTGTTTTTAGGGTCCTCCCATGTGTGTACAACACAAATATGTGGTTTTGGCTTGAAGAAAATGCTCCTAGGGTGGTCAACACTAGCCCGGAAGTGAGAAAAACGGGCGCCGGGGGGCGCCGGAAGAGCATAACAGGTTGCTGAGACAATTGCTGGCCTCCCACCCTCCAGTGACCTTCCTTATGATAAAACAGAGGTACCTGCCAAAAATGAACGAAAATCGATGCAAAACGAATGCTCGGGGACCAAAACACGCAGTTCGGGTCCCGAAAATAGGCCGTTAAGCACCGAAAGTGGCATTCGGCCACGAAGTGGGTATCTAAGACCCCAGTGTCCCTCGAAAGGGAGTAAATGAGATGCATGCCAAAAAACCGGAGGAATCGGAGATGGTTGGGTGGTTCCGAACAGAGACACACGGCCTGACGGCTCCGAAAACCGGGAACCGGGCTCCGAAATGGGCAAAATGGCCTACGGCCACTGAGAGATGGTCTACGGGACCTCTCCCTCCCTTCAGGAAAGAAAACAGAGAAAACCGAGTCCGGTTCGCAAATCGAGGCAAGGCACAGAAGAGAGTTCGGAAGTCCGGAGGTAGGGCGCACAGCCGCGACTCTGAGACTTCTGAACGAGCACGATATGCAACATCACCGAGCGCTCAATCGGTGACGTCTGAGTCTTAAGGTCGGTCAAAAATGGGGTGTCTACAACCATTAAATGAATTTTGTGCACAACATGGCATTATTCACCAAACTACAGCACCTTATTCTCCACAGCAAAATGGAATTGCTGAAAGGAAGAATAGAACCCTAAAAGAAATGATGAATGCCATGTTACTAAGTTCAGACTTACCACAGAACTTGTGGGGGGAAGCAATATTGTCTACTAATTATGTTTTTAACAGAATACCTCACAAAAAAACCAACAGCACTCCTTATGAATTGTGGAAAGGTCGATTGCCTTCCTACAAATACTTAAAAGTGTGGGGGTGTTTGGAAAAAGTTGAAGTTCCTGTTCTTAAAAAGACTAAGATTGGACCAAAAATAGTAGATTGTGTGTTTATTGGTTATGCTCAGAATAGTAGTGCATATCGGTTTCTGACTTATAAATCAGAAATACCTGATATAAATGTGAACACTATTATAGAGTTAAGGAATGCTGTGTTTTTTGAACATGTCTTTCCTTAAAAGAAAGGACATGAATTAAGTTCACAGAAAAGAACTTATGATTGTACACAAAGTCAAGAGACTAATGACAATCAAACACAAGAGACTAGTAATGGTCTCGACCAACAGGATTTAACTGATGATGAACCAAGACGAAGTAAGAGAGCGAAAACATAAAAATCTTTTGGTCCAAATTTTCTAACATACTTGTTAGAAAATGAACCTCAAAACTTTAAGGAAGCAATGACAGGACCTAAAGTACCTTTGTGGAAAGAGGCTGTTAATAATGAAATTGAGTCCATTATGCAAAATCATACTTGGAAATTGGTGGATCTTCCACCAGGTTCTAAACCTCTTTGATATAAATGGATATTCAAGAGAAAAATTAAGGCAGATGGTTCAATAGACAAGTATAAAGCAAAACTTGTAGTAAAAGGTTACAGATAAAAGGAAGGTCTGGACTATTTTGACATATATTCCCCTGTGACTAGAATAACATTCATTCGCATGCTTATTGCTATAGCAGCGTTGTTTAATTTAAAGATACATTAAATGGATGTTAAGACAGCTTTCTTAAACGGTGATCTAAATGAAGAGATCCATATGGAGCAACCCGAAGGGTTTGTAGTACTGGGGCAAGAAAATAAAGTTTGTTGGCTTGTAAAATCTCTTTATGAATTAAAACAAGCACTTAAGCAATGGCATGAAAAATTTGATCATGCAATGCTTATTAATGGGTTTAAGATAAACGAATGTAACAAATGCGTCTATATTAAAAACACTAACTAAGGATATGTCATAGTTTGTCTTTATGTAGATGACATGCTTATCATTGGAAGCAGTCAAAACATGATCAAATCAACTACACAAATGCTTAATAAAAGATTTGATATGAAAGATATGGGGATCGCAGATGTTATATTAGGAATGAAAATTACTAAAACATCTGACGAATATGCGTTATCTCAATCTCATTATATTGAGAAAATTCTTGATAAATTTATCAAGGATGATTTGAATATAACTAGAACACCTGTAGACATCAGTCTTTATTTATCGAAAAATAAAACTAATGCAGTGTCTCAGTTAAAATACTCCCAAATCATTGGAAGTCTAATGTACCTAATGAATTGTACTCGTCCTGATATAGCTTATGCTATCAGTAAATTGAGTAGGTACACTAGTAACCCCGGAGAAGACCATTGGAAGGCAATCATTCGGGTTCTTAGATATCTAAGATTCACTCGTGATCATGGTTTGAACTTTACTCGACATCTAGCAGTACTTGAAGGTTATTGTGATGCAAATTGGATATCAGATACTAAAGATTCAAAATCCACTAGTGGATATGTCTTTACTTTGGGAGGCGCTGCTGTTTCTTGGAAATCCATGAAACAAACATGCATCGCACGATCCACAATGGAATCAGAGTTTATTGCTTTAAACAAAGTAGGAGAAGAAGCATAATGGCTTCGTCACTTCTTAAAAGATATTCTAATGTGGCCAAAACCTATGCCAGTTATTTGCATTCATTGTGATAGTCAATCTACAATATGCAGGGCACAAAATCATATATATAACGGTAAGTCACGACATATTCGTCGTCGACATAATACCATAAGGCAATTGTTGTCAAATAGAATAATCTCAATAGATTATAAAAAATCTAAAGAGAATATTGCAGATCCGTTAACAAAAGGTTTGACAAAAGAGCTAGTGTATAGTTTATCGAAGGGGATGGGATTAAAGCCTATTACATAAGAGTCGTTATAATGGTAACCCTACTTATATGACTCGAGATCCCAAGAACTAAATTCAAAGGGACAACTAAGTTATGTGTGGCTCGCTAGAAATCACCAAGGGATTAAAATTCCTTACACATTCCTATGGTGAGAGTGATATCTGCAACATATGTTGTAAGCAGGGATATAAGGATAAGCTTTGCTTTTAATGATTACTTATATCTTGATTGAGGCATAAAATCAAGACGAGTATAAGGAGATACTCAAAATAAGAATCACCTATATGAGTGTCGAACTGGGGCCGGTTCTGTGAGAATGAAAAAGGCTGTAGACACCCCATTTTTGACCGGCCTTAAGACTCAGACGTTACCAACTGAGTGCTCGGTGATGTTGCATATTGTGCTCGTTCTGAGGTTTTAGAGTCTCGGCTGCGAGCCTTGCCTTCGGACTTCCGGATTCTTTTGTGCTTTGCCTCGGTTTGCGAACCAGGTCCAGTTTTCTCTGTTTTCTCTTCCCGAGGGGAGGGAGAGGTCTTGTAGACCATCTCTCAGTGGCCGTAGGCTACGTTTCGTGGTCGCAGGCCATTTTTCCCGTTTGGAGCCCAGTTTTCGGTTTTCGGTTTTCGGAGCCGTCGGCCGTGGGCCTTGGTTCGGGACCGCTTAACTACCTCCGTTTGCTCCGATTTTTGGCACACACCTTGTTTCCCCTCTTTTGAGGGATACTGTGGCCCGAGAGACCAACTTCGTGGTCGAACGCCACCTTCGGTGCCTTATAGTCAGTTTTTGGGGCCCCGGGCCGTGCGTTTCGGCCCCCGAACCTCCGTTTTGCATCCGTCTTGGCCCATTTTTGGCAGGGGCCCTATTTTCATGGTTATGAAGGTGGTGGTATGGTGGGAGGCCACCTTTTCCCCTGAAAAACCAGCTTTCTCCTTTTTCTCTCTCCTCCAGCTGGTTTTTTCTGACAGAAAGCTGGTTTTTCTCACTTTTGAGCCACAATTTCTGGTTTTTCACACCACCATTGTGCTCTACTCATCTGGGAGACCACCAATATGGGTAGGCCGACCAGTAATTCTTCTTGACCCTTTTGAACCCCTCTAAAAAGCTAGTTTTTCTCCCTCCTGGATCATATTTTCCGGTTTTTCTCCATATAGCTGTATTTTACTCATCTGGGAGGCCACCTTTCTGGGTAGGCCAACCAGCAATTCTCCTTGAACCTTTTGACCCTTGGTCGGCTGACCACGGGAGGTGGTTGGCCGACCACCTTGAACCTTTTGAGCTGGTCGGCCAGTCTTGCCTCTGTGAGTGTGTTCCAGCTGTGCCAGCTGTTTTGCACTTGACCCACTGTCCGAGGGTTTTGTCCTTGTTTTGATCCTTTTAAGGGTGGTTTTGCACCCTTTTCTTAGCTTCCAAAGAAAGTTCGACCCTTTGGTCAAGCTTCTTGAGGAAGCTTGACCCTTTTGGTTTAGCTTCCTCAAGAAGCTTGACCCTTTTGGTCAAGCTTCTTTTAGAAGCTTTGACCCCCCTTTGTGGCTTCTCCAAGAAGCCATGGCCTTCTCCCTCTATATAACCAACCCTCCATCTCATTTTGCAGGGGTTAGAAAAAGTTTTGGCTGGAGCATACATACAACTCCCCCTATCTCTATACTTCAAGCCTCCAAACCCTAATATTCTTGACCATTTTACACTACACCTCATAGCCTACCACCTCCACCACCCATTCCAGCACCTTGGAGGTTATTTGCAAAGGTTGAGAGCTCACCTTATTGGTCCATAAGTTGCTACATTGTTGTGCTACAAGGGTAAGTCCTCATTTCCCATTTTCTTGCATTATTTTGCTTCATACTTTAGCCCCTTTTGCTAGCACTTCTGGGCTTCGACCTAAACTGTGAAGTGTCTTATTTTGAGCCCCTCTTCAACTTTGTTTAAGGACACTTTTCTATTTGATGCAATCTACTTCCTTGTTTGCCCAATCTCTCTTTTAGGGCTGTTTTTGCATCCTATTTTAGCCTTACTTGTGAACATTTTTGAGATTTTTTATAAATTGGAAAAAGTATTGTTTTGACCTCCTCTTTAAGTTTGTTTGAGGTCGCTTTTCTGTTTGGAGTCATCTCCTTCCTTGCATGCTTCATTTCCACATGCTTTGAGCCATGCATTTGAGCATTTGCATTGGCCTTGTTTTGGCCTCTTAGCCACTGAAATCTAGTAGATTTTTAGTGGCTTTGATGAGGTTTTGAGCTTTGAAATCATAGAGGGGTGACCCTCTCACCCCTCATTCTCTTTGCTAGCATGATTGGCCTTCCAAAGGGGCTTTATTTTGTATGTTGTGAAGTCACATTCCAGGCTCTATTTTGTGAGTTCTAAGGTCTGCCTTGACTCTATCCGGTGCCCTTTTGGTCATATTTTATGTCTATGATGCATGTATAGAGCAATCCTATTCAAGGCCTTTCAAAGAGCCTTCCATTTGCATTTTTCTTAGACCAATTCCAGGGCCTATTTGGTGAGTTTTAGGGCTGTCATAATCCATTCCCAGAGTTGGTTTTGCCATGCTAAGTGTCTATCTTGTATGTGTTGAGTAACCTCTTGCATGGCCCTCCAAAGGAGCTCATCATTTTTGTATGCATTGGCTGCATTTCAGTGGTTATTTGGGCATATTTTGACATGTTTTGTTCACTGTTTTTGGCTGGTTTGATGAGATCTCATGCGCATCATATAGTTATAATACAACCCATACTTACTAGCCAATGTTGCATGCTATTTTAGTCCGTCACGTTAGCATTTTTTGGCCATGCTTTAAACTAGTAATGTACATGTTTTGGGGCTGCCTTGGCTCTGTCTTTGTGCTTCATAGTCAAATAATGCTTGCTTTGCATAGTTATAGTTCAATACATGTGCCTAGTTTTGAGTTTCGGGGCTTATTCCATGCATTGAATGCCATATTTCCATGATTCGGGACCATTTAGCATCACGTTTCAGTATTGGAAATTACATGTTTGTATGCCATCTTTCATCCCTTGTCATGCTTTGGTAAAGTAGTATTTCATGCCTTAGGTTCGGTCCTTGGTATTCGCGCATGTGTGCACGCACTTCGGTTATCTCATTTCCATCACATGGCCACTGATGTGAGTGCGGCTGAGGTCCACTCATATTGATGTAAGCCCATACAGCATTGTGTATGCCATCTTAGTCTGTATCATTGCGCATGCTAGGTTGTATGTTAGAGTATTGTGTATGCCGCGTTACATCAAGCATTGTGTATGCCATTTCATAGCATTGTGTATGCTAGGTTACATGTTAGAATTGCATTCATGCATGTCATGCATATTACATTGTGTTTGGGATAGGAGTTAGCCCAAGCACGGGAAACGAGGGACGTTTCGTACCCAAAGTGACGGAACGTGTCTCAATCCCCCAGTCACCGACACTCTGGATTACCCATGATGGAGTTTAGATTTTGTTATGTTTATATGTGCATTCATTTCATATTGAGTCGTGCAATTCAACCCCTCGGCCATCATGCATCAAGATGCGTGATTGGTGACACGAGAATCGAGACATGCATACATATGTGAAAATACTTTGCCATGCCCTTTTCTTGCTCTCTGTTGCAGCAAATCAAGAATCAACAGCCTTCAGGAGCTTCGCGCAATATTCCAGGCGTAATTGTAAACAAAGGCTAATCGGGGCATCGCAATGGATTTCCGCGCAAGGCAACTCAAGCATGCATCATTCATAATTCGGAACAGAGCTGAGGCGGTCTATAGATTTGCGTGCTAGTTTACTGCTTTCCTAGTTAAATTTGTTAATTAATTAGGGTTTTGTATTTTATTTGGACTGTATTAATTCGCATTGTATTATTTATTTGGACCCTCCGAGCGAGGGCACAATTGTAATAAGTGTGCGTGTGTGTGATGTATGTCTTCCAACCCCACGTCTTTCTCCCTTTCATTTACCAGCTTATGATGGTTAGATTAGGGCATGTTTCAATTATCATACTTATGCTCGCATGCTTGCATCCATTCATCTGTCTTGCATGCACCGGGCTCGGCGCATCATACTAACTGCATTGTATTTCAATTCCGAGTTGAATACATGTTAGCTGTAGCATCATCATATGCCATCTTAGAATAGCCGAGCCTATCTTAGTTGCATTTTGCATGTGTTGCATTAGGCATTTCAGCGTAGTTAGGATTCATGCATGATTTCTAACATAGCTTCTGTTTTGGCTTGGAGTACTCGGTAAGTGTTTATGCTTTAGTATCCTTGCATGCGTGTGAGTGACTGCCATGATAGCATGCTTACATGAGGCTATGTGCTTATGTGATATACCTGTCTGAATGCCTGTGAGTGAAAGTTGGGTTATTTGAATTGGAATAATCCATCGACTGTGAGTTTTAAGCCCACTTGAGAGTGGCAAATCATCTTGTTTTTTTAAGCCCACCTGAGGGTGGCAAATCCACATTTTAGCATACTTGCGAGTAGCAAACTGTTTTCAAAACAAACATGAGATGTTTCGTTCCAATTCAGGCGATCTAGTCTATACTTGTATGTTGTGCGTATCACGTAGTAAATCTAGGCTAATAACCGGAATAAGAGCACATAATGTTTTCAAAACTCGATATCATGGTTAGTAGAGGCCGATCTTTCATCGGGCGAGCGGGGGTGCTCACGAAGTGACCTTCCCCAATCGTACCCAAGTTCTTGAGCCGAGGCAACTATGGTGATGACGGACACGTGGCCTTAGGCAAACGAGTCAGGGTTTCCTAAATTCCCCAAAATAAAATATTTAGGTGGCGACTCTATATCTGGCAAAGCAGCCCATGTTTGGCACTTCTTTCAAAAAATCTATTTTCAAAAACGATTTGCCGGATTTGGACTCTTTGATGATTTCATTGGTCTTGCATTGCACTCTGCGAGATTAGATATAGGACCGTGACATTGAGTCCTTGAACCGCAGTGAGCCCAAATGAACAGAACGTGATTTCCCTCCCGGGACGTTCGGGGACGTCTACAAAGGCTAAATTCTCTAGAAACACTCATGAAAACCAGGAGCGTTCAAGGCCAAAATGAACACAACAGTGAGAACCACGATGTGTTAGAAGATATTTTGTGTGAAATATATTGTCTTGGCTTATACAAACGACTGAACAATTCAAGGCATCACGTCCATTGGTTAGCCAGTAAGTCCGATAGGTTATCACTAGGGAAGGTTCAAGGCCGAAAGCTACCTATCTTGATGCAAGATATTTTCGACTTATACTCTTTCGATAAAGTCTGCATATTGTTACATTTCCGTTGTCATCAAATTCCATTCATGTGGGGGATTGTTGGAAATGGTTGGAAAATTCTGGGTAAAACCAAATTTTTTTCCTAACTTTAGTATATTATTTAGGTGGGACCCGAGCGTCAAATTTGGCGGGTCAAAGTGGTAACGCATTCTATACCGCGTTGAGATTCGCATGGTATATTTGCTTGCTCAAAACCATTATCAAGTGAATGAGAAATTGAAGCCAAAGTGAGCTCCATAGAAATAGAGTTTTGATGGAAATTCCTTAAGGTTGGAAAATGGCTTGTCCCACATTGATTTGGTGGGAAGTTTTGAATGGGTTTATAAGGTATGGGATTGGAACTTGGGGTGTGCCCCAAGGGCTACCTAAGTTTTGTAGAGAGGGAGGTTATGGTTCAAAATGGGCTTGACCCATTGGACACAAAAATCACCACACACGCGCGCGTGCCGCCGCCGTCTGTTCGATCGGTCGAGTGAGCTGGCCTAGGCTGGGCTTGGGCGCGGGTGCGTGGTGTGTGGTTGGGTTGGGCTTGTTCGGCCCAATACTAATCTTTTTGGGCCAGAAACATTTGGATTTAATTTTATTTTTTGAAATTAAATCTGTCCAACTGTCCAGAATTCAAATTAATTCCGGAATTAATCTATTCCGATTTTTCTCTACACCCAAACAGGTCCCTTCCGTTTTTATCTGTTTGAATTTTGAACCCAACAGATTTAAATCTGTTTAATTCAAAACCAAACAGGTTTCATACCTATTCAAAACAGGTTAGCACCTGTTTAATTCAAAATCAGTAGCCACCACTACATCTATAAATAGGCAGCCCTCATTTGATGTTTTACATTCAGAAATTTCGTACTTCTCCTCTGCAAATTTATTCTTCATTTTGCTACATTTAATTTTTGTGAGAAAGAGTGTAAACACTTAGTGTGTTTGTTGAACAAATAAATTGTAGTGCTGCATTTATTTGTAGTTGATCATTTCATCCTAGGAGATAGACGTCCGTATTCTGAAAGCACTGTGGAGAGGACGAATCTGTCTTAAGGAGACAGTGTCGAACACTGGACTTGATCAGAATAATATTCAAAATATTAATCAAGTAAGTTATTTATTTATTTTCTGTTTTATTATTTATTTAAATCTGATTTTAATTTTGTTTTTATAACAAAATAAAATCTATTTTTATTTATTACTCTTACCATAGGAATAGGTAAGGAATTTTAATCCCTAGGCGATTTTTGGCGAGCCACACATAACTTAGTTGTCCCTTTGAACTTAGTTCTTGGGATCTCGAGTCATATAAGTAGGGTTATCATTATGACGACTCTTATGTAATAGGCTTTAATCCCATCCCCTTCGATAAACTATACACTAGCTCTTTTGTCAAACCTTTTGTTAACGGATCCGCAATATTCTCTTTAGATTTTATATAATCTATTAAGATTATTCCATTTGACAATAATTACCATACGGTATTATGTCGACGACGAATATGTCATGACTTACCGTTATACATATGATTATGTGCCCTGCCTATTGCAGGTTGACTATCACAATGAATGCAAATAGCTGGCACAGGTTTTGCCACATTGGAATGTCTTCTAAGAAGTGACGAAGCCATTTTGCTTCTTCTCCTGCTTTGTCTAAAGCAATGAACTCGAATTCCATTGTGGATCGTGTGATGCATGTTTGTTTCGTGGATTTCCAAGAAACAGCAGTGCCTCCCAGAGTAAAGACATATCCACTAGTGGATTTTGAATCTTTAGTATCTGATATCCAATTTGCATCACAATAACCTTCAAGTACTGCTAGATATCGAGTAAAGTTCAAACCATGATCACGGGTGAATCTTAGATATCTAAGAACTCGAATGATTGCCTTCTAATGGTCTTCTTCGGGGTTACTAGTGTACTTACTCAATTTACTGATAGCATAAGCTATATCAGGATGAGTACAATTCATTAGGTACATTAGACTTCCAATGATTTGGGAGTATTTTAACTGAGAAACTGCATCACCTTTATTTTTCGATAAATAAAGACTGATGTCTACAGGTATTCTAGCTACATTCAAATCATCCTTGATAAATTTATCAAGAATTTTCTCAATATAATGAGAATGAGATAACGCATATCCGTCAAATGTTTTAGTAATTTTCATTCCTAATATAACATCTGCGACCCCCATATTTTCCATATCAAATCTTTTATTAAGCATTTGCATAGTTGATTTGATCATGTTTTGACTGCTTCCAATGATAAGCATGTCATCTACATAAAGACAAACTATGACATATCCTTGGTCAGTGTTTTTAACATAAACACATTTGTCACATTCGTTTATCTTAAACCCATTAATAAGGATTGCATGATCAAATTTTTCATGCCATTGCTTAGGTGCTTGTTTTAATCCATAAAGAGATTTTACAAGCCGACAAACTTTCTTTTCTTGCCCCGGTACTACAAACCCTTCGGGTTGCTCCATATGGATCTCTTCATTTAGATCACCGTTTAAAAAAGCTGTCTTAACATACATTTGATGTATCTCTTAATTAAACAATGCTGCTATAGCAATAAGCATGCGAATGGATGTTATTCTAGTCACAGGGGAATATGTGTCAAAATAGTCCAGACCTTCCTTTTGTCTGTAACCTTTTACTACAAGTCTTACTTTATACTTGTCTATTGAACCATCTGCCTTCATTTTTCTCTTGAATATCCATTTATATCCAAGAGGTTTAGAACCTGGTGGAAGATCCACCAATTCCCAAGTATGATTTTGCATAATGGACTCAATTTCATTATTAACAGCCTCTTTCCACAAAGGTGCTTCAGGACCTGTCATTGCTTCCTTAAAGTTTTGAGGTTCATTTTCTAACAGGTATGTCAGAAAATCTAGACCAAAGGATTTTGATGTTCCCGCTCTCTTACTTCGTCTTGGTTTATCATCAGTTAAATCCTGTTGGTCGAGACCATTATTAGTCTCTTGTGTTTGATTGTCATTAGTCTCTTGACTTTGTGTACAATCATAAGTTCTTTTCTGTAAACTTAATTCATGTCCTTTCTTGTAAGAAAAGACATGTTCAAAAAATACAACATTCCTTGACTCTATAATAGTGTTCGCATTTATATAAGGTATTTCTGATTTATAAGTTAGAAACCAATATGCACTACTATTCTGAGCATAATCAATAAACACACAATCTACTGTTTTTGGTCCAATCTTAGTCTTTTTAGGAACAAGAACTTCAACTTTTGCCAAACACCCCCACACTTTTAAGTATTTGTAGGAATGCGGTCGACCTTTCCACAATTCATAAGGAGTGCTGTTGGTTTTCTTGTGGGATATTCTGTTAAAAACATAATTAGCAGACAATATTGCTTCCCCCCACAAGTTCTGTGGTAAGTCTGAATTTAGTAACATGGCATTCATTATTTCTTTTAGGGTTCTATTCTTCCTTTCAGCAATTCCATTTTGCTGTGGAGAATAAGGTGCTGTAGTTTGGTGAATAATGCCATGTTGTGCACAAAATTCATTTAATGGTGCATCATATTTACCGCCCCTATTACTTCTAACCATTTTAATGGTTTTACCAAGTTGAGTTTCAACTTCTGTTTTGTAGAGTTTAAACATTTCTAAGGCTTCATCTTTACTTCTAAGTAAATAAACATAACAATATCTTGTGCAATCATCGATAAATGTTATGAAATACTTTTTGCCTCCTCTAGTTTGAACAAATTTTAGATCACATACATCAGTATGAATTAATTTTAGAGGTTCGGTTTTCCTTTCAACTGATTTAAATGGAGCCTTAGTTAATTTTGCTTATACACAAATTTCACATTTATGATTAGGATTAATTTCAAACTTTGGTATATAATCTAAACCAATTAATCTACGCAAAGCATCAAAATTCACATGTCCTAATCTACCATTCCGTAAATTCGACTCAAGAATATAAGCAAAAGATATGTTATTCTTATTTATAGCAACTTTTGGTACAACTGTCATTACATTTAGTTTGAAGAGACCATCACTCATATATCCCTTACCAACAAACATGCCACTCTTTATTAATACAAATTTATCATACTCAAAGACAAGTCTAAAACCATTTTTACTTAACAAAGAACCAGAAACTAAATTCTTTTGGATGTCAGGTACATGCAGTACGTTGTTGAGGGTCAATTCTTTCCCTGATGTCATCTTCAAGATCACTTTTCCTTGTCCAGCCACAGTAAAAGTAGAGGAATTTCCCATGAAAAGTTGTTCATCATTTTCAGCCTCAATGTAGGTAGTGAACATCTTCTTGTCCGCACATATGTGATGAGTTACTCCTATGTCAACCCACCACTCTTTGGGATTTCCAACCAAGTTAGCCTCAGACACCACAGTAGAGAGGTTGATGTCATTCACTCCTTCAGAGATGTAATCTAGTTCAGTTACGTTGGACTGATTGGTAGTCTTCTTACTTGTACTCAATGATCCTTCTTAGGGCGGCGGCAGTCAGAAGCTCGATGTCCAGTCTTGTTACAGTTATAGCATTTTCCTTTGAACTTCTTGTTGCTATCGCCTTGTTTAAGACCATCTCCAGTAAATTTCCTCTTTTTGTTATGTGGTTTATGAACTTGTTCAACCACATTAGCCTTGGACTCAATGGGAATTTTCTCATTCCTCTTTTCAGCCTTACAGTTATCTTCCTCAATTCTCAGTCTTACAATAAGTTCATCCATGGTCATCTCTTTGCGTTTATGTTTTAAATAATTTTTGAAATCTTTCCAAGCCGGTGGTAACTTTTCCACTAAAGCAGCGACTTGGAAAGACTCGCTCAGAGACATACTCTCAGAATGAATATCATGTAAAATTAATTGAAAACTTTGAACTTGAGAAATTACTGTCTGGGAGTCTACCATAACAAAGTCCAGAAATTTACCGACAACAAATTTCTTCGTGCCGGCATCCTCTGTCTTGTATTTCTTCTCCAAAGAATCTCACAAATCTTTTGCTGACTTCAGAGGACTGCAAACATTATATAGCATGCTGTCAAGGCCATATAGGATGTAGTTTCTGCACAGGAAATCTGAATATTACCAAGCATCTACAGCGGCAACAACTTGCCAATCACTTTTACCATCTTTAAGTGCTGGAGCCTCTTCATGGAGAAACCGGGCCAAATTAAGCGTTGTAAGATAGAACAGCATCTTCTGCTGCCATCTCTTAAATTCAGTACCGTTAAATTTTTTCGATTTTTCTCCATGATTTATTGGTACTTGAACATGGTTCTGGATAGGGACCGGTGTTGGTGTAACAATTGGAGTACCACTTCCAGTTGCAGTTTCAGTTGTAGTAGCCATAAAATCTGATTACAAAATCAGAAAAACAAACCACAAATTAATTTTCTAGTTACTAAAACCAAAAAATAACTTATAACACAAAATTTTTTTATTTTCCTTGTTACTAAAACTAGAAAAATAAAATACCATAATAATTTTTTGTAACATCAAATAATATTCTACAATTGTTAATGACACCAGTATATCACTACTAGTTGTCAAAGAAAATAGACAGTATATTACTACTATCTGTCAAATAGTTTATAATACTATTTGTATTTTCCAACCAGAATATCACTTTGAAAACATAGAAAATTACATACAATGAAGACACCAAAAATATTATGTCTTAAGATTGTTGGACAATCTTCACTGCAATTAAATTAATTAATTATGTTTGGGTACTAAACAACAAACATAATATAAAAGGAAAATAGGAAAGGAGAGAGAAAGTTTGATTACAAAAATCAAACTAGAAATAGAATTAAATAAATAACAACAGATTTTATTTTGTTACAAAAACAAAATTAAAATCTGATTTAAATAAATAATAAAACAGAAAATAAATAAATAACTTACTTGATTAATATCTTGAATATTATTCTGATCAAGTCTAGTGTTCGATACTGTCTCCTTAAGACAGATTCGTCCTCTCCACGGTACTTTCAGAATATGGACGTCTATCTCCTAGGATGAAATGATCAACTACAAATAAATGCAGCACTACAATTTATTTGTTCAACAAACACACTAAGTTTTTACATTCTTTCTCACAAAAATTAAATGCAGCAAAATGAAGAATAAATTTGCAGAGAAGTAATGAGGGCTGGCTATTTATAGATGTAGTGGTGGCTATTGATTTTGAATTAAATAGGTGCTAACCTGTTTTGAATAGGTATAAAACTTGTTTGGTTTTGAATTAAACAGATTTAAATCTGTTGAGTTCAAAATTCAAACAGATAAAAATGGAAGGGACCTGTTTGGGTGTAGAGAAAAATTGGAACAAATTAATTCCGGAATTAATTTGAATTCTGGACAATTGGAATGATTTTATTTCAAAAAATAAAATTAAATCCAAATGTTTCTGGCCCAAAAAGATTAGTATTGGGCCGAACAAGCCCAACCCAGCCACACACTCGCGCCCAGATAGACGGCGGTGGTGCGCGCGTGTGTGGTGATTTTTGGGTCCAATGGGTCAAGCCCATTTTGCCCATAACCTTCTGTAAACACCCCATTTTTGACCGCCCTTAAGACTTGGGCACTATTGATGGTTTACTTGGTTGAGAAAGGTATGCAAGGCAAATGTTCAGTTTCTTTGATAAGGAGAGAGTCAAATCCTAACTTCATACCCCTTTTGGACCAAAACAAACTTGATCAAAAGATTTTAGACCTTGAAACCCTCTCTTTCAAAATGTTTTGAAAATAAAGTTCCTACGATGTTCCGACGCTCGCATTTCGTTAAATGTTGCGCTTTTCTATAAACCGAGCAAGAACAAAGTGGAAACAAATGAAAGAGAGATGAAATCTTTGAAAAATCTTTCAAAACACTTTGTTAGGGGTTTGGAGTTGAAGAAAAGAGGAAATGAGAGAAGAAAACTAGTTTGGGAGAAGTTCGGCATGAATCTGGGTTGGACCAAAACTGCGCGGCTTCACCAAAACAGGCATAACCTTTTGCACAATTCAAATTTTGATGCAAGGCTTCCACCATTGGAAATTTTACTTCCGAGGCTTCAATTTGGACATAAGAATGACCTGAAAAGGAGTTCAGATGAAGGAGTTATGGCCATTTGAAGTTGGACCTTGAAAGCAGAATTTTCCTGCCGACCAGAAAAACTAGCTGGCCGACCAGAAAAAGTGGTTGGCCGACCACTTTCTCTGAAAAAGTGGTCGGCCGACCAGAAAAAGTGGTCGGCCGACCACTTTAACTGATCGGCGACCTTCCTGCAGATTTTGAAGAGTCTGTGGATGCCAGTTGTGCCAGCTGGAGGGCACAGATTGCATCCTCCATACACGTGTATGGAGGGATTGGATCCAAGCTCTAAGCTTCTCCAAGAAGCTTTAACTTATGTTTTTCTATAAGAGAGGGTCTTCCTCTCCATTCCACAGGTTCAGAAAATTTCCTAAGGCACAAACATATATCTCTCTCTATATCTCTATATTTTGAGCTAAAAGTGTGTATTGTTCTTGACCTTTAACACCCCAACTCTTAGCCATACATCCTTACAATTGAACTGAGGTTCTTAGAGGTTATTTTTGGAGGTTAAAAGGGTGGTTTTTGGCTGAGGAACTTGCTGGTTTTGCTGAGCTTCAAGGGTAATCTCTTTTCTCTCTTTTTAAGCTTTATCTTGATCACTCTCTTAACCATACTTGCATGCTTATTTGAGATTTGTTGTCAACTGAAAAAAGCTCCATATTTAAGTGTTTTTCATGTTTGTTTAAGGCCCTTTTGGTGCTGAGGGTCATCTTCCCTCTTGCATGCCCTATTTGGCCTTGTTTTGTGCCATGCCATAAGGCCTTTGAGTTAATCCTTGCACGGCCTTTTAGCCACTGAAATCCAGTGGATTTTCAGTGGTTGGCATGTGGTTTTGAGGCCCTAAATCAGAGACGGGTGACCCTCTCTCTTTTGGTCTTGTTTGCTTGCATTTTTGGCCTATTAAAGGAGCATATGTTTTCATACTTTCAAGGCTCGGTTCAGGCACTTTTTGGTGACTTTTAAGGCCTGCCTTAACTCTGTCTATGGCTGGTTTGGTCACCTTGGGTTTGCCTCTTGCATGTGTAGAGTAATCCCTTTTGTGGCTTATCAAAGTAGCATGTCATTCTTGCATGTATTGGTCATATTTCAGTGGGTTTTTGGTCATCATTTGGCATGCCATGACTCTGTTTTCGGCTGGTTTGGATCACATGCTTCATATGCTTGTAGTGTAAATCATGTTTACTAGCTTAGAATGCATGATGTTTTGGCCCTCTATTCTAGCATATTTTGGCCATGCTCCAACCTAGTTTTGTTCATATTTTGGGCTGCCTTAGTTCTGTTTTGAGGCCTCTTGGTCGAAAGATGCCTGCCATGCATGCTTGTAGTGTAATAGCCTTGACTAGCTTCGAGTTTTGAAGTCCCTTGCATCCTTAACTTGAGGTATTTTCATGTTTTGGCATCATTGAGCATGATATTTCAAAGCATATAGGGCTGTCATACTTCCATGTTTTCCACTCTTTAAGTGCCCTTGAGAGTTGTGCTTTTATACCCTATTTTGTGAGCTATTGCATGAGCTTCATTTTTGTGCCTTTCAAGCCATCATCCCAACTCATTTTGCTACTGTTTTGGGCCTGCATAGGGTCTGTTTGGAGTTGGTTTGGCCATTTGAGCATTGCCTTACATGCTTATAGTGTAATACACTTCACTAGTTTCGATGCTTGAGCCATTCAACATGCATTACATGAGTTGTTTGCATAATTCGAAGTCATTTTGTATGCCATTTCAGAGCTGAAACATGTGTCATTGCACTCCATATTTCATCCCTTCAATGCGTTTGGAAAGTTGTGTTTTGTGCCTTAGACTTGGGGCCGTTGCATTGTGCATGATCGTATGTGTTTTGATGCCTTATTTCCATCATCTAATAGCCACTGATTTGGGTATGGCTGAGGCCTATCCATTTTGGTTTAAGTCCATTTTGCATTGAGTATGCCATTGTAATTCATAGCATTGAGTATGCCATGTTGTCGTATGATTGATCATTGCATTATGCATGCCTTGTTCATTTCGTTGTGTATGTTAGTTTCTACGTGCATTGTGTATGCTAAGTGTCATGTGCATTGAGTATGCCATTGTTAGTTCATAGCATTGTGTATGCTAGTTGCATGTTTGCATGTTATCCCTTGCATGTTTGCATGACTTAGTTGCATTGCATTAAGATTGCATGCTAGAGTTGCAATGGTGCATGCCTTGTTTGTTGCATCATGTTTGGAATAGGGGTTATTCCAAACACGGGGAACGAGGGACGTTTCATACTTAAAATAATGAAACGTGCCTCGATTCCCGGTCGCTGACACTCTTGACTACCCATGACGGAGTTGTTGGCTTTAGGTGCTTGTATGTGCATTCATTTCACATTGAGTCGTGCAATTTGACTCCTTGGCCATCATGCATCGAGATGCGTGATTGGTGGGCCGAGGGTCAAGGACTACACTCCCTTGAGCTTATACAATGATGGGGAGAGTGGTCGTGCACACATGTGTTGCTGTAGACACCTCATTTTTGACCGACCTTAAGACTCAAACGTCGCCGATTGAGCGCTCGGTGATTATGCATATTGTGTTCGTTCTGAAATTGCGGGGTTTCGGCTGAGAGCCTTACCTCCGGACTTCGGGACTCTTTTGTGCTTTGCCTCGGTTTGCGAACCAGGTCCTGTTTTCTCTATTTTCTCTTTCCAAAGGGAGGGAGAGATCTCGTAGACCATCTTTCAGTGGCCGTAGGCTACGTTTCGTGGTCGTAGGCCATTTTTCCCGTTTGGAGACCAGTTTCCGATTTTCGGAGCCGTCGACCGTATGCCTCGGTTCGGGACCACTTAACTACCTCCGTTTGCTCTGGTTTTTGGCACACACCTTGTTTCCTCTCCCTAGAGGGACACTGTGGCCCGGGAGACCGCCTTCGTGGTCGTACGCCACCTCCGGTGCTTCATAGTCAGTTTTCGGGGCCTCGGGCTGCGCGTTTTGGCCCCCGAACCTTCGTTTTGCATCGGTGTGGGTTCATTTTTGGCATGGATCCTATTTTCATTGTTAGGAAGGTGGTAATAGGTTGGGAGACCACCTTTTCTTCTTGGAGACCACCTTTCCCCGGTCAACCGGTTTTTCTTGGCAGGTAGGTGGTCTCCCTCACTTTTGAGCCACGATTTCGGGTCTCCCATACCATCATTGTGTTGTATTCATCTGGGAGGCCACCAATATGGGTAGGCCGACCAGCTTTTCTTCCTGACCCTTTTGAACCATGCTAGAAAGCTGGTTTTCCTCTCTCTTGGGTCACATTTTCTGGTCTCCCATACCACCACTGTATTGCATTCACCTGGGAGGCCACCTTTCTGGGCAGGCCGACCAGCTTTTCTTCTTGACCTTTTTGAACCCTGGTCAGCCAACCATCTCGTTTTTGGCCTTCCTGAGTGCAACACAGCTGTGCCAGCTGGGGAGCATTTGCCCCATCCTCCGGGATTTAACCCTTTTGTTTGCCTTTTTAAGGGAGCTTTGACCCTTTTTGCTTAGCATCTAAGGGAAGCTTGACTCTTTGTCAAGCTTTTTGAGGAAGCTTGACCCCTTTGGTCTAGCTTCCTCAAGAAGTTTGACCCTTTTGGTTAAGCTTCTTTTAGAAGCTTTGACCCTTTGTTGAAGCTTCGTAGAGAAGCCTTGGCCCTTTGTCTTCTATAAGAGAGGGTCTCCTCTCTATTTGCAAGGGTTAGAACTTTTTGGCTGAGGCATACACACATTTCCCTCCATAACTCTCTTCTTCAAGCTCTAAACTCCATTGTTCTTGCATCCATTACACTACACCTCCTAGCACAACACCTCTACCATCCATCCAAACACCTTGGAACTGATTTGCAGAGGTTGAAGGCTCATCATCTTGGTCCAGAAGTTGCTGGAGGTCTTCTCTACAAGGGTAAGTCTTTATTTCCCCCATTTTGACATTGTTTTGCTTCATTGTTTAGCCTTATTTGCAAGCATTTTTGAGCTTTGACATGAACTGAAAAGTATCTTATTTTGAGCTCCTCTTGAAGTTTGTTTGAGAACTTTTTTCTGTTAGAGGTCATTTACCCCCTTGTATGCTGCATCCCTCTTTTAAGGCTTATTTTGCTTCATATCTTAGCCTTATTTGCAAGCATTTTCGAGCTTTGACATAAACTGAAAAGTGTCTTATTTTGAGCCTCTCTTGAATATTGTTTAAGGACATTTTTCTGTTAGAGGTCATTTACCCCCTTGTATGTTTGTTTGTATCTTGTTTTGAGCCTTGCATCTAGGCCTTTGTATCATGCTTTGTTTGGCCTTCTAGACACTGAAATCCAGTGGATTTTCAGTGGCTAGCATACTATTTTGAGAGCCAAAATCAGAGGGGGGGTGACCCCCTCTCTCCTTGTCTTGTTTGTTGGCCCTTTTGGCCTTCCAAAGGAGCTCTTATTTGCAAGCTTCCAAGCTTTGTTTCAAGCATTTTTCAGTGGGTTTTAGGACCCCCATAAGTCATTTCCAGAGCTGGTTTTGCCATGTTGAGTCCTTGTTGCATGTGTAGAGTAACCTCTCTTGTAGCTTATCAAAGGAGCACCCCATTCTAGCATGTGTGGACTTTGTTTTAGTGGGTTTTTGGGGTTTATTTGACATGCCATATTTCTGTTTTTGGCTGGTTTGGTGACCTCTCTTGTGCTTCATATACATGTAGTGTAAACCATGCTTACTAGCCTATGTTGCATGTTGTTTTGGCCCTTCATGTTAGCAGTTTTTGGCCACGCCTTAAACTGATCTTGTGCATATTTTGGACTTCCCTAGCTCTTTTTTTGGGTCTCATGGTCCGATGATGCTTGTTTTGCATGCTTGTAGTTCAATACCCATGCTTAACTTTGAGTTTTGAGGCTCATTCCATGCATATACTGAGGTGTGTTCATGTTTTGGGTCCATTATACATCATATTTTAGAGCTTGTATCAATGCTATATTGCCATGTTTTATACTCCTTAAGTGCGTTTGAGAGTCGGGCTTGTATGCCTCATTTACCGACCATTGAATGAGCTCCATTTCTTTGCATTCCGAGCCATCATTTTAGGCCATTTCCCCACTGTTTCAGACCTGCCTAGGGTCTGTTTAGGGTTATTTTTTCCACTGGTGTATCATTTTATGTACCTCTAGTGTAATTCGCTTCACTAGTTTCGGTATTCAGGCGATCTAGCTTGCATTGTGTGACATCCTTGCATGTTTCGGGACCATCTTTTATGCCATTTCAGAGCTGTATCATGTGCCACCCTATGCCATATTTCATTCCTTGCCATGCCTTGTTAGAGTTGCATATTGTGCCTTAGGATCGGTCCATTGCATTCGTGCATGTTTGCATACATTTCGGTTGTCTCATTTCCATCATATGGCCACTGATGTGAGTATGGCTGAGGTCTACTCATATTGGTGTAAGTCCATCGTGCATTGTGTATGCCATTTTAGTCCATAGCATTGCGTATGCTAGGTTGCATGTTAGTACATTGTGCATGCCATGTTATGTCACGTGCATTGTGTATGCCATTTTAGTCCATAGCATTGCGTATGCTAGGTTGCATGTTAGTTGCATTGTGTATGCCATCTCATTGCATTGTGTTTGGGATAGGAGTTAGACCAAACACGAGAAACGAGGGACATTTCGTACTCAAAGTGACGAAACGTGTCTCAATTCCCGGTCGTCGACACTCCGGATTACCCATGATAGAGTCTAGGCCTTGTTGTGTTGTCATGTGCATTCACTTCACATCGAGTCGTGCAATTCGATTCCTCGGCCATCATGCATCGAGATGCGTGATTGGTGGCACGAGGATCGAGGTGTGCATACATATGTGAAAATACTTTTGCCATTCCGCTTTCTTGCTCTCTGTTACAGCAAACCAGAAATCAGCAGCTTTCTAAAGCCTTGCACAGCATTCCGGGATCAATTGCAAACAGAGGCAAATTGGGGCGTCGCGAGGAATTTCTCGACGAGGCGACGCGAGCATGCATGCATGCATCTTTCATCATTCGGAACAGAGCTGAGGCGGTCTATTTAGCTTGCATGCTAATTTATTCGCTTTCCTAATTAATTTGTTAATTAATTAGGGTTTTGTAATATTTAATTATTTATTCGGACTGTAATTATTTATTCGGACTGTATTATTTATTCGGACCCTCCGAGCGAGGGCAATCTTGTAATAAGTGTGCGTGTGTGTGATGTATGTCTTCCAACCCCACGTCTTTCTCCCTTTTACTTACCTACTTTGATGGTTAGTTCTAGGTCATGTTTTGATTAGCATACTTATGCTCGCATGTTTGCATCCATTCATTTGTCTTGTATGCACCGGGCTCGGCGCATCATACAAACTGCATAGTATTTCAAATCCCAATTTGAATATATGTATCAGGTTGTCGCATCTCACATCCAATGTTTAGAATAGCCGAGCCTATCTTAGTTGCATTTTGCATGTGTTGCATTAGTCATCTTAACATGAACTAGGATCATGCATTGATTACTAACTAGTTTCTGTTTTGGCTTGGAGTACTCGGTAAGTGTTTATGCTTTAGCATCCTTGCATGTGTGTGAGTGACCGCCATGATAGCATGCTTACCATGAGGCTATGTGCTTATGTGATATACCTGCCTGAATGCCTGTGGGTGAAGGTTGGATTATCCGAATTGGAATAACGCATTGACTGTGAGTTTTAAGCCCACTAGATAGTGGCAAAACCATCTTTTCTAAGCCCACCTGAGGGTGGCAAATCCACAGTTTAGCCTACTTATGAGTAGCAAACCGTTTTCAAAACAAACATGAGATGTTTCGTTCCAATTTAGGCAATCCAGTCTATACTTGTATGCTGTGCGCATCACATAGTAAATCTAGGCTAATAACCACATAATGTTTTCAAAACTAGATATCATGGTCAGTAGAGGCCGATCTTTGATCGGGCGAGTGGGGGTGCTCACGAAGTGACCTTCCCCAATCATACCCAAGTTCCCGAGCCGAGGCAACTTTGGTGATGACGAACACGTGGCCTTAGGCACGAGTCAGGGTTTCCTAAATTCTCCAAAAACAAAATATTTAGGTGGTGACTCTGTATCTGGTAAAGTAGTCCATGTTTGGCACTTCTTTCAAAAAATCTGTTTTCAACAACGATTTGCCAGATTTGGACTCTTTGATGATTCATTGGTTTTGTATTGCACTCTGCGAGATTAGATACAGGACCGTGACATTGAGTCCTGAACTGTAGTGAGCCCAAACGAACAAAAAGGGATTCCCTCCCAGGACGTTCGGGGACATCTACAGTTGCGAATACTTTGCCATCTCTCTCCCTTGCCTTCTGTTACAGAAAACCAAAAACCAGGGGCAGAAACTGGTCGGCTAACCAGATTTAGTGGCTGGCCGATCACTTTTTCTGGTTTTTCACTACAAAAGTGGTCGGCAGGTGGTCTCCAAGGCCAATAGCTGGTCGGCAGCCTTTCCACAGATTCCCAGGGTGGAGTTTCAGCCTTCTGGAGCTTTGTGCAGTGTTCTGAGGTCAATTGCAAACAGAGGCAAGTCGGGGCGTCGCGAAGGATTTCCGAACAAGGCAATTCAAGCATGCATGCATCCTTTGTCATTCAAAGCAGAGTTGGGGCAGCCCACATTCATTTAATTTGCATGCTCATTTAGATTGCTTACTTAGTTAATGTTGTGTAATAAGTAGTTATAACTTGTTATTCATTTCGTCGTGTAATAACTAGTTTAATTAGATTAGCTTAGATTAGCTAGCTGGTTCTGTATTATTTATTCGGACTCTCCGTCGAGAGGGCAAATTTTGTAATAAGTGTGCGTGTGTGTGATGCATGTCAACCCCCACTTCTTTCTCCTTTTTTATTTACTAGCTTACAATGGTTAATTTTAGGGCATGTTTCAATTAGTATCCTTATGCTCGCATGTTTGCATTCATTCATCTGTCTTGCATGCACCGGGCTCGGCGCATCATACTAACTGCATCGTATTTCAATTCCAAGTTGAATGCGTGTTATCTATAGCATCTCATATGCCATCTTAGAATAGCCAAGCCTATCTTAGTTGCATTTTGCATGTGTTGCATTAGCGATCTTAAACATGAACTAGGATCATGCATTGATTTCTAACATAGCTTTTGTTTTGGCTTGGAGTACTCAGTAAGTGTTTATGCTTTAGCATCCTTACATGTGTGTGAGTGACTGCCATGATAGCATGCTTGCCATGAGGCTAACTGCTTATGTGATATAACTGCCTGATTGCCTGTGGGTGAAGGTTAAATTACTTGAATTGGAACAATTCGTTGATTGCGAGTTTTAAGTCCACTTGAGAGTGGCAAATCACCATGTTTTCTAAGACCACTTGAGGGTGGCAAAATCTGCATTTTAGCCTACTTGTGAGTAGCAAACCGCCTTCAAAAACAAACATGAGATGTGTTGTGTTGTTCCAACTTAGGCGATCCAATCTATACTTGTTTGCCATGCATATAACATAGTAATTCTAGGCTAATAACTGGAATAAGAGCGAGCGCATATGTTTTCAAAAACAACATATCATGTTAGTAAAGACTGATCTTTGATCGGGCGAGCAGGGGTGCTCATTGCATGACCTTTTCCTCTCGTACCCAAGTTCCCGAGCCGAGGCAACTTTGGTGATGACGGACACGTAGCCTTAGGCACGAGTCAATGTTTTCTAAATTCCTCAAAAATAAAATATTTAAGTGGCGACTTTGTATCTGGCAAAACAGTCTATATTTGGCACTTCTTTCTAAAAATCAATTTTTCAAAACGATTTGCTAGATTTGGACTCTTTGGTGATTTATCGATCTTGCATTGCACTTTGTGAGATTAGATTCAGAACCGTGACATGGAGTCCGAACTGCAATAAGCCCAATGAACAAAACGGGATTTTCCCGGAACGTTCGAGCGCGTCTACACCTTCTTCTCTACAAAACTTGAGTACCCTTTGGGGCACACCCCAAGTTCCAATCCCATGCCTTATAAATTCATTCAAAACTTTCCACCAAATCAATGTGGGACAAACCATTTTCCAACCTTAAGGAATTTCTACCAAAACTCCATTTCCATAGAGCTCACTTTGGTTTCAATTTCCCATTCACTGAATAATGGTTTTGAGCAACTAAATATACCACGTTATCATTTTGACCCGCCAAATTTAACGCTCGGGTCCCACCTAAATAATAGACCAAAGTTAAGAAAAAATTATGATGTTATCCAAAATTTTCCAACCATTTCCAATATACTTAATACCAGGAGTTGGATTTCACTATTTACAATATTAATAAGTTGGTACCCCCCTCCCCCCCCCAAAAAAAAAAAAAATAAAAATAAAATTTCTGGCCCCTTCGTTGAGAAAGTAGATAGCTTGTTATATATTACTTATATATAAATATTATGTCAAATATAGCATAAGGTTTATCTATAAAATCTTTATATCGTTTTTTTAAGGACCTGTATATAGCATTTTAATTTGATATTTTGTGAAATTTTTTCAAATGTTAAAAAGATTTATGTTGTACCATTGTAGTAAGATTGTTAAAATATATTCATTATCAAATTATAACAAAAACAAACTCATTGTCTCTCCCAACGTTGAGGATCCTCTAACACTTTCCATTTCAACTACTGGACAAAAATAATTTTGACACAAAAATAAAATAATTTGAAATTCAAAATACCACTCCACTCCACACATCAACGAGTGTTTGGGGTTTACTTTTTTATTGGCTTATTTTTTTGCCTTTAGTAAATTTTTTTTTTTTTAAAAAAAGTTTTAGGACCAAAATTGTGTGTATATTTTCATTAAAAACATACATTATGTTACTTGCGTATATATTTTTCATTAAAAATTTGGGTAAATTATGTAAATAGTCCATGTACTTTATATGATGTGTCAATCTAGTTCTTGTAGTTTCAATTTGCTTGATTTTACCCATTAATTTAACAGATTGTATCATTTTAGTCTAATAAATAACGGTTATTAAATTAATTTAACGGAAGGTTAAATAATGTGTCAATTTAGTCCCTGTACTTTACGCGATGTGTCAATTTGGTCCTTATAATTTTAATTTTCTCAATTTTGACAGGGACTAAATCGACATATTGTAGGAAATACAAAGACCAAATTGACACATTGTTTGACTTTCAGTTAAATTAGCTTAACAACCGTTATTTATTGGATTAAAATGACATAATCTGTTAAATTAAGAGACAAAATCGAGCAAATTGAAACTACAGGGACCAAATTGACACATAATGTAAATTACAGGGACTATTTGCATAATTTTTCTTAAAAATTTTAACAATTATAAATAATTGGACTAAATTGAAACGAAATTATAAATTAAATATCAAAATCGAATTAATTAAAATTATAAGAATCAAAATGATATAAAAACCAAAATATAGAGACTATCAACGTTATTTGCCCAACAATAAAATATGAAAGAGTATAGAGTATCGCGGTATGAAAAATAGTAATTTTCAAATGAATTAATTTTTCTTAACATTATATTTTTATCAATTTTTTTTTAATCAATAAATTAATTTTTTTAACTAACATCAAAAAGCAGCTTCAATGCTTATATTTCTCAACCAACCAAATAACTGAACTCTACACCCTGCACCCCACCCACCAAACATTCATACTCTAAAGTAATACCACCATGGTTGATCTATCAACCAAAGTTTGTACCACTAGCTGGTAGTCCTGTTATAAGCGAGTGGTGGTAGAAAGTTTTAAAAGTAGAGCTTTAAATTAGAGTTTATTTATGTGGTAATGAGAGAAAAAAAAAAAAGAAGATGTCCAAAATATCACACCAATAAGTGAATTTCATTCATTAGAGCTCTTTTAGTGGATTCCATTCACACCAAAATATCACACCAATAAGATGTCCAAAATATTGCCTTTATTTACTTCTAATGACAGATAGCATGACCCAACAAAGAATCGTAATCCTACCAAAGGAGAACCTTAAGGCCCGTTTTTAAGAGATGGAGAGGGGATTGAGTGAGCTCCGGATTATGATGGGCCTCCCCAAGGGGATTTAGATGGGCCTCCAGAACTTGATATTAGAAAAATAGTCCGGTGAACTAGAAATTTTTTATTTTTCTTTATTTTTTATTTTATTTTTTACATGTCAGGCTTTTTTTTTGAACATTAATGTTTAATTTTTTGTTAAGTAAAAGATATTATTTTATTTGTTTTATTTTTTTCTGAAATTTTTTTATTTTATTTTTTATTTTTAAATTTTTTTACATATTGGACATTTTTTTTAAAACATTAATGTTTAATGTTTTTGTATTTTTTTATTTGTTTTATTATTTTATATAAAAATAATTTAACAATCTCTATACTAACAACTATCATCAAAACAAATATAATTTTACTTAATCCCCT
Organism: Camellia japonica; assembly: GCA_030407325.1. Taxonomy (NCBI): domain Eukaryota; kingdom Viridiplantae; phylum Streptophyta; class Magnoliopsida; order Ericales; family Theaceae; genus Camellia; species Camellia japonica. Next base: position 49,029,931 of record JAPPVO010000019.1, read on the forward strand.
CACTATTAATCTCTTCACTAACAATTCTATCACTATCAATCCCCTTCATTCTACCTCTAAAAATAAATGAGACCTAAAAATATACACAATATCTATCTTGTTACGTATTTTTTTTAATATATATTACGTATTTTTGTAACAATTATTATTTAATCTTATGGCACAGTTATGATAGTTCCTGATTCAAAAATAAAGTTGACTTTGTGTGGTTATGATATACATTTTTTTAGTTGTATTACACTTATTTTCATCAAAATATTTTTAAAAGACAAATTATCATAATCATCAGTGGTGGAAGTACGAAGGTACCGGGAGGCACATGCCCCTCATTTTATTTATTTATTTTTACATATAAGGAAAATAATTAATAAATAAAAAATTATATAAAATAACATTTAGAGGTTATTTAGAGTGTCCTAAATAAGTGTACTTTTTGTCTTTTTAGACTAAAAAATTGAGGAAAAAAATATGAATGTTTGGGTTAACTTTTTGACTTTTTATAGAAAAATGTGTATTAAAAAATTGTATAAATTATTGTGTATGGAAAAATTAAGATTGAGAGTTGTGCAGCCGTAATTTTTGACTTTTGGTGAATAGTGATAACTTTTTAACTTTTTGAGTAACGTTTCGACTTTTTGACTTTTTGGCAATTTGTCAAACTTGGCCTTAGAATGACTTCTTAATGACATTTTTCAAGTTACAAAAATAATAATGGTTGTTTTGATTGTAAATAAAGAAATACAATAAGCCACATTATTATGTATGAAAATTTTATAAAAAAAAAATCCAGTACAACAATGATATCAAATCATCACTTATATGTAAACATAGTTAACCCCACTATGAAAATGATAGATTATTGAATTGTTAATTATATTTGATAAGTGAGATTGTCTTTCTATGCATTATTTTATTATTGCTTAGTAATATCATATATCGATGTATGTGGTATCACTATTATTTATATATTATTATATTATCTATCATAAGACATACAAGGCTTTTTTACATTGGCTATAATGGCCTCGTTTGAGAAGTAGGCTATTTTAGTTTTTTGTTATTTTAGTAGGCTAAAATGTTTGTGTTTGGAAAGATGATTTGATTTTTTTATAATTAGATGTGATGTTTGTGAGAGAAAAAAATAAAATGATTATGTGTTTGATTTGACATTGTGTCTCATGAGTTATTTTAACTTATTTTGTCTTTTTGTGAATTGTAACAAAAAAATCTCCCAAACCCAACTTGCTAGACATTGCCAAGTAATACCATATATTTCCAATTCTGATTTTTCACAAGGTCAATTGTAAAAATAAAAATTTAAAAACTTTTATATTAAATATTAAGATTTTGTGCTTAATACTGATTTAAAAATTATTATCTATTGTTACTGATTATGAGAAATTTTTTTTTGAAATTTTAATTAATAAGTGCCCATTCTGAATTATTTTTCTAGCTCCACCACTGATAACCACAATTTTTTTTTTATGATAATGTTATTTTTTTTCGTAAATTATAAATTATTATATTAGAAGATTATATAACATTTGTCATAAAAAAATGTGTAACAAGCTCAATATGAGTCGGAAGGAATTTCCCAAAATCAATCAAAGGCTATTTTCAGCCTATTTGAGAAGTAGATTAAAAGTCAATTTTTTAAGTTTTTTTTGGCTTTTTTCAAACGAATGTGTAAAAAAATAAAGAGATGATATGATCTAAAAAAGCCAAAAAACTGACTTTTAACCCAATTGCCAAAATAGTCTTTCATTTTCTCTATGTGCCAAATACTTTCATTTCATTATGATGACATGACCATGATTTAGAAGAGAAGTTATTGATGGGTCTTGGGGCATCGCCAGTACTATTTCAATGGTATTGTGCTTGGTGGAGGAAGTGAGACTTATAAATTTGTGTTAGATGATTAAGAAATATAAGAGAGTATGATAAAGCGATATAGCCGCGTGGTGTCTTAAACCAACCAATAATTATTCGATTTAGAAAATATAATGCTCCCCATGGGTCAATAATAGCGTCTTCAACATTACAAGAAATTTGACTTTTAGCGGTATTTCAAAAACACCACTATAGGCTTGAAAAACGCCACAATAGGTTTTTGCGACGTTTAACATTTTCGTCGTAGATATGGCTACCGCAATAGCTTAGCAACGTTTCAAAAGCGTCGCTAAAAACATTAGACAACATTTTTTTAAAACGTCGCAAAATCTTTGACAACCACTTATTTTTCTGTCATAATTAACGTATGATGTAATGATGACGTCATTTAGTGGCCTTTTTTTTTTGAAAAAAAGCCACCTTTCTTCATTTTTAATACTTGCCTCAGATGTGATGTCATGATGACATCATTTAGCGGCATTTTTTTTCAAAAAAAACGTCATTTTTTGTTTTTGTGTTTTTAAGAACACAACCCAATTAATTGAGAATTTAACTAGGAATAGAGATTGAGAATTAACTGAGAATATATATAAATTTAACTAGGAACAGAAAATGAGAATTAACTAATAATTAATATAAAATAACACAAATTGGCTCAAATTTGAATTACAATGCCAAATTGAAGACCATAAAAATTCTAGTTTATCTCATTGGAGATTCAACCCTACAACTTTCCAAATCTCAATCATATACTGTCAAACAGTTTGAATTTTCTTCAAATCACCCCCCATTTTGTTGTTTAGTGCAAACCTCCAAATCTTTACTTTATAACTAGTAGAAGTCAGTTTGTTGACACTATAACACCCTGTTCAAAAATAAAATGAAAATGAGAGCACACCCCACTACAACATATAAGAGTTTTAGAGATCAAATTTTTTGGTCTCTAAAAGTGAAAATTTTGTTATAAAAGACATTTAGGGACTAATTTCTATCGTCGTGAGGATAGTTGCTAAAAGGTCGTCCCAAAAAGTAAAAAATAAGACTTTTAGTGACAATTTTAAAAAAGTCACTAACAAATACACTTTTAGAGACAAAATAATTTGGTCTCAAAATAGTTTTTTTTTTTTTTTAGACAAAAAAATTGGTCACAAAAAGATAATAATTCATCACTAATATCTAATTTTCGTCGTTAAAAATATAATAATGACGTTTTTCACAACAAAAATATTTAGTCCCTAAAAAATAATTTTGTCCCTAAATTTTAGTCTCTAAAACCTTAATTTTTTGTAGTGCCCAATCAACAGATAAACAAACTTACAACAAAAAAAAGGCCCTATGACATTGAGTTTTGATCAGTTCAATTATAAAGCCTACACCCAAATTCGCAAATTCAGATCCAGAGAAAAGAAATAGTCAGCAAAATTGTACAAATTATTGATTCATGGGCCAATGCTTATTTCAAGGAACAAGTTGGCCAATCAATCATAAAAAAATAAAGAAACCAACCTCCGCTCCCAAAAAAAAAAAGAAAATCAAAAGTTAGCAAATTATAATCATTGCGAATAATAAATGATTTGTGACTAAAATTCAAAAGTCAAGATCAAAATTCTTTATACATAAAATAAAGTGATCCTAAAATGAATTTTTTCTTATAAAGTATTTTTGACAAAGGAACTACAACAGACTACATGGTTTAGCAAAACTACATGGTTTAGCCAACAAACTAGCTACATGGTTCCAAAATAGAAAATATATATATATATATATATATATCATGGAGTAGTGGTGTAAAAATGACCCGAGGCCTATGGGCGATCTAAAGCTTGCTTGGGCCTGAGGTGGGCCTAGCTCGTTTCAACCCGGTTAGGCCCGAGCTCAAGCCCATCCTAGTACCTTGGGCTTGGGCCTTCCATTTGAAGCCTGGCTTGGCTCGGCCCAAAAAATTTTTAGGTCCTGCGAGCGGCCTGGCCCACCCACCTGGCCCTCTCTCTGCCAATGATCAAATTTCAAAAAAATAAATAAAAGGCAACTTGCAAAGGTTAAATAATTAAAAAAAATAAATAAAAGATTGATCATGCAAAAATTAAAAAAAGTAAAAACAAAACAAAACAAAACAGCGGTCATTTTCTTGTAATGAATGAATGAAATATATATATATATATATAATATTCGAGATCGATGCCTCTGCCCAGCCTACCCCCTACCTTGCCCCCCTTTATGCATCACATCACTCTCACTCACAATTAAGTTCAAGTTACTGTTGCAATGAATGAAAAAAATAAAATAAAATACTGCAACTCAATTGCTGCTGGCCGCCCCTGTCGCCCCTTACGGCCTACCCCTGTACTATGTTTGCATCACTCAACTCACTTTTCACTCACATTTATTGAATGAAAAAAATATATCTATGTTCTGCACCTGAGCACCTCTCCAGACTTAAAAAAATATATATAAATATTCAAACAATTTGTTTTTACTATTTCATTTTTTCATTTTTTTATTTTTTGGTATTAGATTATTGATGTGGAGTATAATGCAAATGATTGGTAGGCTACTAGGTGCCAACCTAGTAGGGATATACTTGACCTATAGTGATGCAATTGTTCTGCCATCATCAATAATCTACACCTATTTTATTTAATGATATAAATTTTTATAATATTTTATTTCATTTTGAAATAAAAATTATTCATTCAATAAATGTTATATAATTAATTTAATATTGTAATATTGAAGTTTCATTTTCATATATATAAAATTATTTATTTCGAAAGAAAAACAAATTACATAATTGCATATTTTTTTAGTTATAAGTCGATAAAAAAAAAAAACATAAGTTATACATAATTAAATTTAAACACCACCATGAAACATAACCAAACAAAACATCTCATTAATTGTAACTAAAATAATCTAGTATAATTTTTATTTTATTTTTTTATCCCTAATAAATAATCTACATAGCTAATATATTTATCGTTCGTTTTTTTAAAAAAAAAAAAAAAAGGCCCGACTAGGCGCGGCTCGTGGCCCAAGAACAACCCACCGGCCTGGCCCTAGGCCTTATTATGAGTGGGCCTGGACTTGGGCCTGGCCCTCACTTTTCGGCCCATGGCCCTGCCTGGCCCGACAGACTAAAAAGGCGGGAACCCATAAGGCTTGCCCGAGCCCAGATAGGTCGGGCCAGGCCGAGCCATTATTACATTCCTATCTTGGAGCTTAAAAACAAAATTTAGGTTTAGCACATGTAAGCACCTACATTCAAAAAACTTCACGTTCATCACATAAATATATACTTATAACACTATTGGAAGAGAGAGATGGATTCTCAAAATGTCTTTCTAGATATTTGTCAATGTCCCGGCTATTCACAAAACATTCCGAAAGAAATCAAAGAATTTCTTGGGAATCCTACAAGAAAATGGATTAATTCATTATTACTTATGAAGATTAATAATTCCACCCTAGACAGGGAACATAAGGCTATACCAACATGAGAAGGCAAGCAAGAGATCCAACCAACAATTCATATAGTTGTTAATGACAGATTTTTAAAAACGACACATTTCATTAAAACGACATGTTTTATTAGAAAATATACGAGATTATTTAAGAAATGAATGGCATATTACCTCCATTGAGCTACTATAACTTGTAGGCAACGCGGGCTGTAATGCATGGCCATTTCTTTCAACTGGGAGATGGTGTTGAATCAATGACATTGCAACATGTTTTCTCAAACTATATGAACTCGATGACTGGAATAAGCAGAAAAGGTAAAAGATCAATAACAACTGAGAAGGACCATCATTAGAGTTCCATAGTACAAAAATAACAAAATCACAAATCTAATAACCATTCAACAATATGTATTATAGATAGGTCATCATAACAACCAATCAGTGGACCCCATTGAAGCAAACAACTCGAATAAGCCATAGACAATAATCTAGTAACCTATATGAACACATAAATCAAGCAACAATAATATATGGGAACCAAGTATATCGGAAAATAGGGTAGATTTCACTTTTATTTGATGACATATGAATGTTACAACCCAAAAAACAATATGAAGATGGCATGAATTTGAAGAAGTTACCTTTTCGATACAACTTGAGATGAGATCCCCAAAATTGGAAAAGATTTGTTATGAAAATGCTATCAAAGTATCATGATGAAGACTATTATAAAAACTACAAATGCAATTAACATTTATGAAGCTAAAAAATAAAGGAAAGAAATTAAAAGTGTGTCCATGGTAAGCAATGAAAAATCAATATTTTGGCAAGCCAAGAAGATGAGAAGAAGAAAACAGAAAAAAAATAGTAAAGTAATTGCAGGCATTATTGTATTGAACACATTTCCAAGAAAATAATGTCCATTGCAATAAACAAAACTAATTTTGAGATCATATTTTGTGCGATGCTTCATTCAACTAGTAGATTTAACAATTACGTTGTCAAATTGTTCAAAATACATAGCCTCATACTAAATTTTCCCATATAATTGCTGTAAAGTAAAAGAAGTTCAGAAGCCACAAAAAGAAACAAATCCAACGTAAGATACTTCAATTAAAAAGATCAAAAGAATATATCAAATGGTTGAACTTGATTTTAATTAAAAAGATCGTTAAAAGAATACAAGTATGATGCGAAGAAAGATACTTCAATTATACACACAACAAATAATAAGATAGCAAAAGAAGGGTTAGATAACAATAACACACAAAAGCAAACTAATTTAACTAAGTTTTAGTGCTTTCACCCACATGGGTATTTTTAGATTAGATCCTTTCAATAATTGGAACATAATTTAAGTTGCAATTAGAATGAGGTAAGCATGGTAAAAAGGACTTATATAACCAATACCACTGGATATCCTTACAATGTAACATGTTTTCCAAAAAATAAATACTCTGAAATCTATAACTAAGACCAGTTAACTATTCCAAAGTTGAACTATCCAATTGGCTTTGCGCTTGAAACCAAGGGCATCATCAACTTAACATTTCTTTTTTTACACATAATTTAACACTATTTCATTAACCACTGTAAGGAAACCTTAAAATTAGGCCAATCCAATCCCTTGTTGGGTTATTCATTCTGTATGAATTGAAAAAATAGAAATAACAGATTGGTCCTATTAAGCTTACTTGCTTTACCGTGTCAATTTCACTGAATTTAATAATCCAACCCTTATGTCCTAGGTGCCCTCTCCCTCTAATAGCTCAAGTTCTCAAATGGTTTCTCTCCCTGAAACTTATTGTCTCAATCTTCTTCCCCCTAGCTATAAATGAGTAAATTCATTGAGAAAACACAAAGAACTCAAGAACATATATCCAAATTAGAAGGTTTTAGTACTATATGACCAAAAACTAGTCAACAATCTAAGCACTAATCCTTGTTTAAGAAAACCAACAAAACCAGTGATGATTAATGTTCTTCAAAGATGTCTTAGATAAACATATAAAACTATATAAACACACATGTAGTGAGATCATCGAATAAAGAGAAGAAATAGAGAAAAAGTAAGAGAAAAACATAGAAAATTTCTTAGCTACTGTGGAGAAGTAGGTTTGGAAATACTCTTGGATCCTGAAGAACCTTCCTGATCCTCTGATTGCCACCTAAAAAGGAGACTAACACTCCAGTCGGGGGTGCCGGAATTAGCACTCGATGAACAAGTTAGTATATGTCTCTTGTTTGCTTGTGTTTTAAGTTTCTTGGGTCTATTCTCACCTACCTTTCTTTGGTTGATGTTTCTCTATTTATATTCACTTTTGGGCCTTAGGGTCGGCCCCACTCTTAATCCATCGCATGATTGCTCATTCGGCCCTTCTGTCATATGCCAATTCCCACTCGGCATTTTGTTCAACTGGTTCTATGGCCGATTAATCTATTCGGCTTCGAGATCGCCCAGGATAGAGCTGAATATAATATATATATATCCTGATTTTCTTCAGATGCATTTGGCTTTCCTACATGTACCGATATTCAGCTTCCACAATTACCCTCCAAACATCCTACTAACACTAGTTAGTCGGCGTGTTTGGTTTCGAACTTAAGAAGTCAAAAAATACGACGGTTAACCTCATTCCAACACAAGTGTCAGAACGCATATGCTTTTTAGGCATCATTACAATTTTCCGCCCCTTCGTATGCCTTCTTCATTTAATGCGATTTGAAACTATGTGGTCCCTTCGAATATTTGTTTTTTGAATACGCAAAGCTTCTAGTTTGCCTTTCAATATACCTCATTCATTTCGCGACCTCTGCAACTTCCTCCAATTTCTCATTGTCTTCTCTGCTTCTTGTAAGCTCTCTTCTCCTCTATTTTGAATCCCATTTCCTTGTTTGTTTTTAGTTTAGCATACTCCCTAAACTGGCTAGGATGACAAAACATTTGAAAGCCCTTCTTTCTGCGGATCGAGTTTCTGGTTTTCGACGTAATTTTTTCATTCCTGACAACGTCCATCTGTTACTCGTGGCAGAGAGCATAATTGATATGGAGAGGACTAATGAGAGTACAATCATCTTTTCTCTCCTATCAATTGCTGAGGGCGGAGTCCGTTTCCCCCTTCACCTATTTTTAAGGGCCGTCCTTCGCCATTGGGGTCTAATCCCTTTCCAACCTAATGTAAATTTTTACCGAATCATAATGGGAATTGTAGAGTTGAACTGATGCCCTAGGATCAATCTTGGTATCCTTGCTATTCGGCATTGTTATGCCTTGGCCAAATCTTTTGGCCAGCAGAGGCGCTACTTTCTCAGGGCTAAGGACACCGACCATCATTTGGTGACTATACTCGCCAGCTCTGGCAAGTGTGTTGACAATGTCATGGTCGTTGTCCGAGGCAACTAGGAATTCGGCAAGGGCGAAGATTGCCTAGATCCTGTGCCTAGACGAAAAGGCAAACCAGGTGGCCGTATAGTTCCTTATGTGTACTTGCTATATATTTACCCGGCTTTCCTTCCATGCACTTATCGTTTTATTTATGCAGGCAACGATCTGAAGAAAGTTCTGGTTTTGGCCGACGACACTGTACTTACAGAAATCAAAACCGCACTCTAGTTCTTTGGCCGTCCAAACCTCCAGAAGCAAGGAAGGGCGGTCCACATACTTCTGAGATACGAGCTGACTTACTTTACGTTTTCGATCGCAGATAACATTCTGATTCTAAGGGGCGAACAGCAGCTCATGGCCCTTATCTTTCCCAACTTCAAAAACCTCAGGCAGATTGGTTTGGAAGCTTCTGATTCGGAGCAGGCGAAAGAACAAGTAGCTGAAGAAGTTGTTGAGCAGCCAAATTAGTCCACCTTGGAAGCCGAAGAAGTTGACGAGGCTCTAAACTTGGCTTTTGAGGAAACCAGCCTTAATCCATCCAACCCTCCATGCACTTCAGGCCAAGTGGACGTCTCTTTTGAAGATATTTTTATCAACTTAGGGGACCTTCCCGATGCATATCCTGAGAACATGGCTGGGGAGTTGCTCACATAGCTGGCCAGAAGAAAAAATGTCAAAAGGATTGCCGCCCGGAGGAGAGCCGAGACCAACCGATTTGAACCTCCCTCTGTTGCCGTGATTGAGTATTTTCTGCCTGTTACTGTGGAAGAAACGACTCGGATTGAAACGGCCAAAACGGAGCAAATTGTCGAATAGGGGGATCAGAAGGCCGAGTAGAGTGAGGAAAAGCGTCCCGCCGAGCGCGAAGCCGACTCTAAGGAAAACCTAATCGATAAACGGCCGTACATAGAGGAGTCAGACTCGGTTGTGCCGTTCATCGTTCAACCAAGGATAAAGAACATACCGATTGCTTCTGATACGTCGGCTCTGAAAGATCCGATTGTGGCCTTGAGCATGGCTTCTTCAATTTCCCTGCCGGTTGACAGAGCAACTTTTCGGGCAGAGCTAGATTTGATGTCAATAACATTAGCCACTCAATCGGCCATATTGGTACATGACTTGAGCCTTATCTGCAGTCTTTCGCCTGTATTTTTAATTTTTATTTTTTAACTCTAATTCCTTGTTTTGTAGATGGCAGACAGGATAGCTGAGATCGGACGCCGTCAACATGATGCTATTGAACAGA